>JABAYD010007101.1:0-15751 GCA_014822095.1 Diplotaxis tenuifolia | reverse complement strand
CTACTTTGTCCATTTGGACATACCCATTGGACATGGACAGCCCATTTGACATCCCTACACCTGTCTACAACGATAAACCAGATCCTCGATAGATCACAAGATCGAGTCTTGAAACTCCAAATGGGGATACAGTCAAAAAGTACCAACAGCTCAAACACACAGTACCCAAATTCAACCATCTACAAGCAAGAGAATAGTCATCTCTTTGCAAGAAAAGAGCCAGAGATCAAAACCACTGCTTTGTCTTAAAACCTCACTCCACACCATGAAAGCAAAGAGAAAACAAGTAGATACCTGCACAGCAACTTACCATCCAAAAGACGAACCCCACAAACAAGATTTTGGCAAACACAAACAACCAAAAGATCGAGAGAACGAGAAGAAGTAGGATCCCCTCTAGTTTAGAAAGCATGGCGGCCAGAAAGCTACAACTAACGGTATACTATCTGTAAAGAACCAAAATCAAATAATGTTGAATACAATAATAGCGTGTGATGTAAAAAGATTAGTACTTGACCAAAGAACATGTGTGTCTACTATAAGAGTTGAAGCTTATTTTTTTCATTGATGTTGTGTTTATATACACAACGTTTGCACAAGATATGAAACAATCGTAACAAAGTAAAGATACTGTACAAAGATCTTCTCTTATCATTATAGAATATTCTAACCATCTAGAGTATATCCAAGATATACTAACATCCTCCGTCGAGATGGAGGACCTGTAGTGAGACCAATCTTGACCGCCAGATTTTGAAACTTAGAGCGAGGTAGAGGCTTAGTTAATGCATCAGCAAGTTGATCAGCAGAGAATACATGAGCAACCCGTAGTGTCCCAGCTTGAACTTGTTCTCTCACAAAGTGATAATCCAGAGCTACATGCTTCATTTTTGTATGAAAGACTGGGTTTGAACAGAGTTGAGTTGCCCCAATATTATCATAGTATATAGTAGGACGACCAGAGATTGGAACACCAAGTTCTTTAGCCAGCGAGAGGACCCAACGAAGTTCAGCTGCTGTGTCTGCTACAGACATGTACTCAGCTTCAGTGGTTGACCGTGCCACACTCTTTTGTTTGCGTGATGCCCAAGAGATCAGTTGCTTTCCAAGATAGACAATGTAAGATCCTGTAGAGGTGTAATCATCTTTGTTGCCAGCCCAATCAGCATCTGAAAAGGCATAAAGAGTTATAGGTGTTGATGAGGAGAAGAAGATACCAAGTGTAATTGTTCCAGCTAAATATCTTCGTATTCTTTTAACAACACCCTAGTGCACATTTGTCGGCTGCTGCATATACTGCGAGAGAAGGTTGACTGCAAACGAGATGTCAGGGCGTGTGAGACCAAGATACTGGAGGCTTCCAACCGTGGCCCAATATATAGTTGGATCAGCCATTGGAGTGCCAAGCTTAGCCGTGAGAGTCTGAGAAGAACACATCGGCATTACAACAGGTTTAACATTCTCCATTTTTGTGCGTTGGAGAAGATCAGTGATGTAGCGTTGCTGTGTAAGGCGGAGTCCAGACCGTCTGCGGTGAGCTTCAAGCCCCAGAAAGTAAGACAAATCACCATGATCTTTCAGAGCAAACCGAGTCGACAATATCTTGATTACCTCATTAACAAGCGATGTAGAGCTCCCAGTCACAATAATATCATCTACATAGATGAGCATGTAGACAAAGTGAGAACCAGTCTTAAGAGTGAAGAGAGATGTGTCTCCAAGCGATGTGGTAAAGCCAACACTTAAAGAGAAACTGCTTCAATTCATTGTACCACGCCCGGGGAGCCTGCTTAAGGCACGAATCGATGAGAATCGGGTTGGACTGCGTGGATCGTGAGCTCTGATACCATATAAGAGTTGAACCTTAATCCTTTCATTGATGTTAGACGTGTGTTTATATACACAACGTTTGTACAAGATATGATACAATCGTAACAAAGTAAAGATACTATACAAAGATCTTCTCTTATCATTATAGAATATTCTAACTATCTAGAGTATATCCAAAATATACTAACAACTGAAATGTACATACCAATTTCTTGGCGAAAGAGACACAAACACAAAGTAACTTTACAATCCTAACTGAAAAGGGTACAATCCATAATGACAACCGTATTACTGATTAAACGAGAGGTAGATTATTAAACGACAACACTGTAGTTGTATAACAACAAGTAGACCAGAAGTAGATTATTAGAGATGATTGGTTCGAATATGGCTGTAAATATTTAGTTGTAAAAGTTTAGTTGTAGGTACGTTGGTTGTACCTGTAAAGTTGTTACTGTAGATTTTATTGCAGAGATTTTTGTTGTAGTTAAATTTGTTATAACTGTAAGGTATATACTGAAGATATTTCAAAATAATATATGTGATGTATATATAAAATATTTATTTTATCAACTAAAATAATTTCTATTAATAATTTCTATAAATTATCAAAATTTATTATTATTTAAAGTGTATATGTAAATAATATTTTATGTTATTTATGATATTTGAATAATTTTGAAAACACCTAGAACTAAATTAAAATATTGATAGATATTTTTTTATTATGATTATCTTTTAATTTGATATTACAGATATTTGTTTTTCATTTTACAGTTTCTACAGCCTATAAAATAAAGATGTAGGTGTTTTGCCTAAAATACATAAGAATAAATTTTGCTTTAGTTTTTTTGATGTAACTTTGATGTAGCTTTAAAAATAAAGCTAAAGCATGATTGGTAGAAGTTAATAGAAATTTGTTGTAAGTTTTGACTAATTAAAATAAAGTTACAACATGATTGGTAAAATTTAGTGCTTTAAAAATAAATAAAGTTAAAGTAAAGGGATAAAACTCAACTAATCACCCATATTATATTATTATTTATACATAGGAAGTATTATATTATTTATAAAGAACAAAAACCAAACTAGTGTTAAACAGAAAAAAATAATTGTGCGCTGTAAAAAGATTAGTACTGGACCAAAGAACATTTGTGTCTACAGAGTTACAACTGAAAGTGCTTTAGAGAGAGAGAGACTTGAAGCATGTTTTCATTTCCAATCAAGCATATCAAGAAGCCACAAAACCTCTTCTTTAGTCTCAGCAACATCACAGAAATCCAACTGAATCCCGAAAACGTCGAGAACCCCATCGTTTATACCCTCAGCATCCATGAAAAGCAAAGAGACCCACGCTCTTATCCCAGAGACAAAAGGGTAATAAGGAGACAAGTCAAGATACTCGAAAGCAAGAGCCCGGTACGAGGAACGGTCGATATACTCAAAGACAGACCGGTTGATTATCCGAGCAACCTTGTCTGAATCTTTCCTTCCTACAAGCATAGATACACTAACCGTCTGGTTTAACGGAATAGTGAATCTTGGCTCAGCGGGAACAACCATTTTGTAATCAGGTTTTGCTAAGTGAGTCCTGAGAACGTTGCTGATTCCTGATGGTAAAGCTTTAATCCCAGTTTCCATCGCAAGGCCTGGTATTAAACCAGAGAAAACCGGTTTGTCTTCGGACCAAATGTCGACGAAGAACTCCAAGTTTTCAAAGGAGAGTCTTGGAGGAGGGAGAGTGCGGTTTAGCCGCCGTTTGCTAAACGTTTGAAACATCTTGTAGTATGTTCCTGTAGGCGGTTTGGTTCGTTTGCAGACGGAAGGCCATTTCTTGGCGCATTGACATTTCCAGTAAAAATCGTCCTTTGCTATGTGTCTCCATTGTTTGCATACACCCATACAAGCTGCGAGATCTTCTCCTTCAAGCAATGGAAAAACATTCTTCAAGACTTCTTCTGTGAACATCATTACACGATGCTGCTGAGACAGAAACAGTGACACACACATATGGTTAGTTTAATCAGATATTCAGACAGAAGATCAAAACTACTTTCACACAAATGTTGATTGATTCTGTAAGCAATTTTTACCAAAAAAAAAGCTTCGAGATTTAAGATCAGGCCAGAATCATCTGATCAAATCTGCGATTATGCAGTTTAAATCTAAATCGACCATTTGTTTTATTTTCAGTAATTTTCATGAAGACGAGCAAAGAACGAGCGAGATCCATATCAGAAGTTTGAAACAAAGAAATGATCATGGTCAAAAGGAGAATCAGAAGATCGCAAGATGTCAGATTCAGAAATACCGGAGAATAACAAACCTTTCACAGAATCTGGGGAGGCTGAATCGGGATGATCTTATAGATACGATGGAATAATCTTTCCTGGGGAAACTTGGGGAAACATGAAGCAAGCGAATGAGAACATCGAAATGGCTTGAAAGAGAAGATTAGGAAAATTAATAAAAGCTATATTCAATCAAATAGGCCGTAGCCAATTAATCAGCCCAGGCCCATAAAATACGATTTGGAGTTTTTTTTTTGGGTAATTTTCTCTTGTTGTTAAACCGTTAAAAATAATATGATTTTACTGAATGTCTAAGATAAAATATTCTGTGAAAGAATTTAAAAGTACTAGTTTCATTAGAAAATTTCATATAAATCATTATGTACTTTATAAATTATTTTTTTTGTGTAGTAATGTTTTAGCTAAAATAAACTATAGTGGGATAATTTTTTGTAACTTTTAAAAATAAAAAGCATTATTGTTTAATAACAAATATTTATGATAAGTTTTTTTATATTTCTATGAAACCCCTTAAAGAAAAGTTCAATTTTATGTTGAGTTTACATCATTTTAAAGAAATTAGATTAACGATCTATTTCTTCACCAAAACTATCATATGGTAACAAATATACACTATTTTTCATCCTCGACCAAGTTGCACATAATTTAAGGTTCCGAATGGTAACTACGGATTGAGCGGTGACGTGGTTCAACTGTGGTATGGTTTTAACAGTTATAAAAATGTATAAATATATAGTATATATAGAGATTTTTGTTACTGTTAACTACTGTGCGGGGTGGTTCCTCGATTACAATTCGAAGCCTGAGTATACTCCCGAATCAGAAAGATCGAGAATCCACACAACCGAATATTTGGGTTTGTTTTAATGATTTAGAATTTTTAAATCGATATTTAACCAATTGGTATTGGTTAGTTTCAGAAATGAGTTTTAAACCTAACCCAAGCGAAGATTCAACTACCAAAATAAATAAATAAATTCAAATACAACTCATTTGTTTTGCCACTTCATTCCACTCAAGAGGCACATATGTCCATGAATCCATTGTTTATTTCTGCAAAATGATGATGAACACGACTGGTATCGGTTGAAACAGAACCTTCAATCGTTTGTCCTAGCCATACACGAAGAAGAAGGGGTATCGAATTACTTTTTCTTCATGTTTGACGGCTAAAACCACTGGCGGAGGACAACATCGCTCAACCTCGACTTCAATGGGGTTAGATTCCATTGTGAGAGAGAAAGAGTAAGGATTAGGGGCTTTAGGGATTTAGAATTTTGGGTTAAATAGTCGGGTTTCCGGGTCAGGTTATGGGATTCAGTTTTTAATTCTAGTTATTAGGTCAACTTAAGCGTGTTTTATATTTTTAATCTGGTTACTTGGATTTAATTAGGTTATGTATTGGTTAAAATTTAAACCAAAGAATCAACCAAATGTAAACTGCATGTGTTGGTGTTAGATGATACCTTAAACTTTAGGTGGTTTCGGGATTGAATCTTTTCGATTAAGAGATAATAGGTTTATATACGTAAATTGTGTGCAGTTAGGATGATGATGAAATATGGTGTACATTTGTTACTATAGTTTCTTAGCTTTCTCAAATGGATTGTATAAAAACTTTAGCAAGAACTTGCTCTCTTATTAATCTCTTGAGAAAATTACTCAAAACTCAAGATCACAAAACAATCACAAAACTCTTTACGGTTGCAACAACTCTGCAACTCTTTATATAAGACTCAAATATTTCCTAAACCCTTTAGATAAACCACTTTAATATATTTCCTAATCCTTTTAGATAACCACAACTTGGTAGGATTAGGATATCTTGTATTCCAAGGTACTTGAGGCTTATTCCAACAATCTCTCCGTTAAGCTTGAAACCTCTTTGTGACAAGTCTTTAACTCCAATCAAACTTCTCATTTCCTTGTGTCGAATTCTTCCAAGCCCTTTGGTTACAATATCAGCCTTTTGTACACTCTCGGGTATATGTTGAACTTCGATGAGATTGTTGTCAACACACTCTCTTATAAAGTGGTAACGACGATGGATGTGTTTACTCCATCCATGGAAAACCGGGTTCTTTGTCAAAGCTATTGCGGCCTATTATCAATCAAAAGCACTACTTTCTCACACTACTTTCCCATTATTTCACTAAGTAAATCCTGAAGACAAATAGCTTGTTTTGATGCCCCTATAGCTGCCATAAACTCTGCTTCACAAGACGAAAGAACGATCGTTTCTTGCTTCTGAGAACACCAAGATATAGGTGAATCTGAGAAGTAAAATATGTGTCCACTTGTGTTCCGACCATCGTCTTCATATATGTTGTTGCTTGCATTACTATAACCAAGTAGCTTTGTATTCTGAGATCGTTTGAACATTAAGCCATGAGTAAGTGGGACCTGCAAGTACCTTAAAATCTGTTTTATGGCCGCACGCAGCTTGTGAAGTCTTAGGTTTCTGCATATACCTACTCATAACACCAACATAGTAAGATAAGTCTGGTTGGGGATACACCAAATATCTTAGACATCCAATGCTTCTTCTGTACTCCTTCTCATCTATGCTTTGTTCATGTGTTGCCTTTGATAGCTTCAATCTTGGATCCATAGGTACATGAACTGCATTGCATTCAGTCACTCCGGTTTCTTTTAATATTTTCTTGGCGTATCTCTCTTGTCTTAACGTGATTTCCTCATTGTTTTTATCAACTTAGATTCCAAGGTAATATGTTAGCCCTCCCAAGTCACTCATCTCAAATTTTTTAGGCATCTCCCTTTTAAACTCTTCAATAAGTCTGAGACTTGTGCCAGTTACTAGTAGGCCATCCACGTAAACATCAACTAAGAGCACGTGATCCTTCTCTTGTCTTCGATATAGTGCTGGTTCCTTAGAGCACTTAACGAAGTTTAGATTTCCTAGTACCTTGTTTAGCTTTTCGTTCCAAGATCGAGGAGCTTGTCTCAGACCGTAGAGGGCTTTGTTCAGCTTATACACTTTTCTTTCTTGTCCTATGATCTCAAATCCCTTTGGCTGTGAGACATATACTTCTTTCAGGTCACCGTGTAGGAATGCGGTCTTGACGTCTAAGTGATGTACCTTACATCCTCTAGATGCAGCCAAAGCTAGTAGGAATCTCACGGTTTCTATTTTTTCTACAGGCGTAAAAACTTTATCAAAATCAATCCCATTCCTCTATATGTAGCCTTTAGCTACTACTCTAGCCTTGAATTTGTTGATCCTTCGATCAACGTTTCGATCAACGTTTCGTTTTACCTTGAAGATCCATTTAAGACCAATTGCTTTTGCATATGCAGGAAGCTCAACCAAGTCCCATGTTCTGTTTTTCACTATTGATTTGATCTCATCTTCACATGCATCTCTCCACACTTTCTTATCTCTAGCTTCAAAGTAGCTTCACGGTTCATTGTTTATGCTCAGAAGTAGTCTCTCTCCTTCTAGTTCTGCTAGTAAGATGTAATCTTCTAGGTATACATGTTTTTTTCTTTCCCTTTGAGATCTTCTTAGCTCAGGAACATTGTCTTCCTCGTTATCAACCTCATCATCTTCTTCCTCTTGGTTTATAGCACTGTCATCATGATCATCTAGTATTTTTTTTTCAATATTAGTCTATGTAGGGTGATCATCGTCGATGCCATAATTACCAAATTGGCTGATGTCAGTTCGTAGTGTTTCCGACTCTTTGCTTCGTTCACAAGTATTCCAATCCCAGCTTTTACTTTCATCAAATATCACATCTCGACTTACCACAACTTTCTTACTCACAAGGTTGTATAATCTATAGGCATTTGACTCTGGTTCTCTCCCTAGGTGTACTAGCATCCAAGATCTGTTATCTAACTTTGTTAGATGCTGAGATTCTATCTTTGCATATCCAACACATCCAAAGATTCGTAACTTCTCCACGTTTGGCTTCTTTCCTTTGAACAACTCGTATGGTGTTTTATTCTTTATAACTCGGGTCGCATCTCTGTTTATAATGTATGTAGCATGTCTGATTTCTTCTACTCAGAGGTGGCTTGGTAATACCATGTGTTCTATGAGGCTTCTAGTCATGCCAAGTAGGGTTCGGTTACGTCTTTCTACTACTCCATTCTGTTGGGGTGAGTAAGATGTTGTTAGATGTCTTGTTATTCCATTTGCTTCACATAAACTTAAGAAGTCGTGTGACACAAACTCTCCGTCTCTGTCAGTCCTAAATGTTTTGATGGTTTTCCTTGTTTCCCTTTCGACCATAGCCTTGAAACTCTTAATCTTTTCAAAAGTTTTACTCTTTTCCTTAAGAAGTATCGTCCACATATAGCGAGAGAAACCATCAATAAATACGAAGATATACCGTTTATGTGAGGCTGTGGTTGGTGTTATTGGCCCACAAAGATCTCCATGAATGAGGCCAAGAACATGTTCAGATCGATAGATAGTGGATTGTGGGAAAGCATGTCTAGCTTGCTTTCCATGCAAACAAGAAGAACATGGTTGCTTTTCAGTTCCAAACTTTGTCAATGTGTGTACGAGTTCTTTGACCATTAAACGTATTGATTCTCTCCCTATGTGTCCTAGGTTTGCATGCCACTTAACAAACTCACTCATAACAGATACTTGGAAACACTGTTCGTTGCTATCAATAGTGACTTTGTATAACCGATTTCTCGACCGTTTGGCTTTGATGGTCATTTTTCCATCTTTGTCTAGCAAGGTAAGGTAGTCATCTTTCATTCTGATATTGCATCCGGATTTTGTATCTTGCCCTAGATTGATTATGTTACTTTTTAGCCTCGGTATATAGTAGACATCAGTTAGTACTTTCTTTTCTCCATCCTTCAAGTGAAACAATATTGGTCTTTTACCCTCTATGTCAATGCATGAATCATCACTAAATCTCACTTTTTCAGTAATGGATTCATCAATCCACTTGAAGTATCTTGGGTTTCCTGTCATGTGGTTTCTTGCTCTGTTGTCTAGGTACCATACTTTGTCATTGTCTGAGCTTGACCCAAAATCTTGTGGATTTACGTTTTTCTCATTAAGATTAAGGGTCTCGTGCATCATAAGGTCTTCTGCTTCTATTGTGTCATTATCTCTTTTAACTTCGTCTACTTCTTGTAGCTTCAGTAAACGGTCAGGACAAACATAAGCAAAATATCCTATCTTATCACATCGGAAACACATTATCTTTGACATATCAAAGTCCTGATAGTACCTTTCATTGCATCTTCCTCGGTTGTTATAGTAACTTCCACCACGTCCGCGACCTCTGTAGTTGCTGTTATAATCATGGTTGTTGTAGTCGCTGTTGTTGGATGGTGGATTTTGGGGTTGAGTTTTAGGTTGAGATTGAGACTCATTATTTGTGAACATAAGCTTGATTTGTGCTTCTTCTTCTTCGTCTTTCACTCTTTCTTCATAGGCCTTCATTCTTCCAATGATGCTTTCAAAACTTGCTGTTTTTAGATCAACGAATTGCTCAACAGTTGCAACAATGCAAATGAATTTCTTTCTTGGAAGGCAAGCCAGAAACTTATTTATAAGTTTGTGTTCTTCGATGACTTCTCCTAAAGCTGCAGATTTTGATGATATTTCAGTCAGTTTCCCAACACTCATCAATGGTGTCTTTATCCTTCATCTTTAACCTCTCAAACTCTGACATTAAAGTTTGTTGTCTAGCTTCACGAACTAGATCTGCTCCCATGTAACGTGATTCGATTGCATCCCATACATTCTTTGCAGTGTCTAAATCGTCTATTTGTAATACAAGTGTTTCATGCAAAGATTGAAATAATAGGGCTGTGGCTAGATCATTCTTTTCTCTATCATCTGACTTCGTCTCTATTGCATCCCAGACCTTGTTTATCTTTAGTAGTAACCTAATCCGGATTGTCCAAACCGCATAGTTGGTTGTCGTGAGAGCATGACAACTTATCTTGGTCGTCCCTCCACTTTCTTTTGCTAGCAACAACGATATCTCCCAAGTTATTGCTGGTTTATATTTCCTAGAAGCTCTGGTACCAAATATAATTTCCTAGCTTTCTCTAATGGATTGTATAAACACTTTACCAATCAAAACTTAAGATCACAAAACAATCACAAAACTCTCTTATTGTTGCAACAACTCTGCAACTTTTTATATAAGAGAATATTTCCTAAACCCTTTAAACAAAACACTTTAATATATTTCCTAATCCTTTTAGATAACCACAACTTGGTAGGATTATGATAGCTTGTATTCCAAGCTACTTCAAGCTTATTCCAACAATTACTATATGATAGCCATGGTGTGGAGATATGTCGTTAATCCAAAGAAAACAGATCGTTGTTGAAACATTGACCCTTATGGAAAGCTTCGGCTTATCTAAATCTTCACCAGATTAAACTAAAAAATAACCGGTTAACGAAAGAGGCTCCTCAATATAAAAAAAATGAGATAAATAAGAAAAAAAAAAAATATCAAAACTTTATTGAACCATACCAAATTAGACGAAGAAAGGAACATGAAGAACATAACTAATTTGGTTTAAATAACATTAAAAACTTTTTTGAAGAATCTACAAAATCGCCAGGCCAAAGAAAATAATTGTATTCTCATGATGAAAGTATATCACAACCAAAAACAAAAAAAAAAAAACAAAAACAAAAAAAAAATCTCTTGATCCCTCCAAAAGATTTGAGATGATGAAAAACATAGAGATAACTTTTCTCTCCCTAGAATAGAGAGAGAAGTCCTTGTTGGTCTGTAAACATACATAAACTTGAAGTATTGTTTTTTTGGTAAAAAATTGAAGTATTATTTACATGGTTCAAAATAAATTCAAAGCCAAATTAGGTCTAAGACCAATCATAAATCTACATGAACCTGAATTATTACTTATTGAATCCGACATAAACATGTGTAAAACATGAATGAGATCAATACGACTGAACCCGAAAACCGAACCCCACCAGATAACTAAATTATCTAGCCTAGTACTATCAATCATGTATTTAATAAGACTTTGCATTCACAAATTTATCATAATAAATTTTTTTCTTAAAACCCTATCATGAATACTCTGTCGCTGCAATATACCAAAAGACCAAAGTATTTCTCAAACATATTTACTCTTTTTTCATTGATGTTTTACTTTTCTCTCTACTATCTCTACTATATTCCGAGTCCTACCATCTTTATTTCTAAGAACAACTCCAATCACAAAACCAAACTTAGTGTTGAAAAAACATTTTGTATTTTAATTTTTGTAATTTTCTCAAAATCTAAAATTAAAATAATATATGACATATAAATTTAAATAATGTCTGAAAATATCTAAAATTAACAAAAACATTTTTGGTGTGAATATTTGGATGGAAAACCAATATATATTTTAAGTATTTTGGTGTTTTGAATATTGTTTAGCTATTTTAGATATTTACTTTTGACTATTTTTATATATATTCAAGCATTTTATACAATTTCAAAATATTTTATATATTTTGGATATTTTTTAGATATTAAATCTAAAAAGAACTAATATATTTAAGTATATAAATATGATCCAGTTATATTCCAGTGCACATAATATATTGGTTTAGATCAGATTTGGTTCCAGTTCTTTTAGATATCAAAATTTTGGGTGAAGTTCATCTTTTGGGTTCGTTTTTTTTGTCTAGCCGGGACTAACCATCCGAGATGTCCTCAATATTCATTATAGATTAAACTAAGACCAGCCGCAATGGGCTTCTTGCTCGAATCCTTAGCGGGACGTCCAAGAGGGGGTGGGTTAAAATATTAATATCGCAGCCCAAAAGCAGAAGGAGCGGTCAATCTGCAAGGATTGGCCGTACCGAATCCCTGTGCGACGTGGCGCAACGTGGGCTCTCGACGAAAACGGGTTTATGGGTTTTGGAAAAAAAAATCATTCGCGTTAAGAGAAGGAAAAAAAAGTGTGTGAGGCGATCGAAGAGGCGATCGATCTCCTCCAACAATCAAGGTAAATCGAAGCAGTTTCTTGATGATTTATGTCATTAGATTAGGTTTTATGTTCTTCTCGTCGCGTCTACGATTCTGATTTGGGTTTATAATCGATTTTGTCAACTTTTGGATTGGAGTTAGGGTTTCGAAAGAGTTGGGTTTCAAAAGATTAGGGTTTCATACGATCTGGGTTTCAATCTCATAGGGGTATTCGGTTGTTAGTAAAAGATTAGGCTTTCGTCGAGTTGGGATTCAAAAGATTAGGGTTTCAAACAATTTCCGTTTCACTCTCTTTCAGATATTTCAAAGGTTTCTACGTTTCAATCTTAAGTTCGTGTTTGAATATATTATAGGTTTGTTTGAGTTTGTGATTGAATGTATTGTGACTCTTTCAATCTGCGTGAACCTATTGTGACATGTTTGTTCTGTTTATGTTCATTGTTTGTTTTGTTTGAGTTTGTGATTGAATGTTTTGTCTGTTGGCATTGATTTCAGGCTACGGAAACATGGGACAGGATTATAGTTACACGCAGCCATCATCATCAGAGGAGTACGGTCCTGACTATCTCTGCCTTCTTGAAGCACAAGCTCTCTGTGACGAAGCTGAGAGTAGCTACAACGTTGAAGCTGAGAGTATCTACAACGTTGTAGCTCCGGTCCAGTATACACCTCAGCAGGAGTGTGATGGTATCTCGAACTTGTGTCCGGAGTTGAGTGACTTTGGGAGTCAACTTAGAGAGCTAAAGGAACAAATCAATGCGACTGAGCAGAAGCTCATCTGTGTAGAGAAGATAGTCTATGAGCAGAAACGGTTCTCTGTGGGTGTTTGTCTCATGGTTGGTCTACTCCTAATAGCATTTGCAGTGTTAGTTTCTCCCCTTAATGCTTCTCATAATTATTTTTGACCAAAAAGAATACATGTTAATGTATAAATTCTTCTTGTCTTCTTTGTGCAGCAAGAGCTGGATAGGAAGACACGTATAATCTGACCTCTACAACTGATGTGTAAAAGGTAATCTGACCTCCACTTTTCTTTAGCGTCCATGCGTAACTAGTAAAGTATAACTAAAACAGTAAAAATTTGAAATTGTGTCCGGTTAATAAATGCTATTGAGTAGCTTCTCAACCTCTTTGATTGGATTGGTTTAACCTACAAACCAATGTATTAAAGTTAACCATAGCTTTTTACCTTCCCAACCTCTTTGATATAGGTTGTTGATAACACTAAATTGCTTTCTACCTTCCTAACCCTCGGATTTGATAGGTTTTAAATGTTATGTAGTTAGCTTACTTAAGGCTCTTTGTTGCTTCTAGAGTGACAAAGAGCATTCAGAAAATGACTACGAATCATGGATTTGTTAATCTACTGAATAGTCAATGTTCAGTAGATCTTGATTCAGCCGAGCCTACTTGGCTCAGTAGTCAATGTTCAGACGAGTCAGGTGTGAAGGAGAGGAGGCAGTGGTCTGCGAAAGAGGATAAAATCCTTATTGGTGCGTGGCTCAACACCAGTAAGGATCCTGTGGTCGGGAATGAGCAGAAAGCTGCTGCTTTCTGGAAGAGGATCCAAGATTACTACAACTCAAGCCCTCTCTTGGTCGAGACAGTCCCCAGAGAACGTGTTCAGTGCAAGCAGAGGTGGGCAAGGATCAACAATCAAGTGTGCAAGTTTGTTGGATCCTATGAAGCTGCTCTGAGGGAGCAGGGAAGTGGTTAGAATGAAGATGACGTGATGAAAGCTGCTATGGAGATCTACAACAATAACTACGGTAAGAGGTTCAGCCTCGAGCATTGCTGGAGAGAATCTCAGGCATGACATGAAGTGGGCATCCACACGTGTGGCAAAGGAGTCAGTTAAAGAGAAGCGTAAAGAAGCGTCTGTGTCTGACATCGGTGGTGACCAAGAGGAAGAGGGTAAACCTATAGGAGTGAAGGCTGCTAAGGCTGCATCTAAGAAGAAGAAGAGTGCTAGAGACGAGGAGTTGACAAAGCTACACGCCATGCTTGAAATGAAAGAAAAGATGTCTAAACATAAAGTCCTTGAACGTTTACTAGCCAAGAAAAAGCCTCTATCAGAGATGGAAACATCTCTTCAACTCAAGTTAATGTCGGAGATGATGTGATGTGTTAGGTATGTTTAGATTACGGTATGTTTAGATTAAGGTAATCTGTTAGGTATGGTTAGATTAAGGTAGATACACAAGAGTATATTAACATGAGTTTGGTACTACTTTTGCTTTGTATATTATAACATGAGTTTGATAATGCTTTCTTACTGGTTTTCTTGTCTTCTTGTTGCAGGTTGAATCACGGATGCAATAGGACAAGTGCAAGTTATTTTCTCTGCAAGACATGTGAGCTCTTCACGGATCTGCTGTTTAACTTCACTTCTATTTAAGTAGCTCATTTTCTTTGTTGTATTTTCATCACTCTTGTACTCTTTAACTTGTAAACTCTGCTTCTCTCGGATTTGATATTCTGTCTCTCCTCCTATTATCAAGAACAAGGTTTAAGGTTTATTCTATCTTCTGCATTTGTCAATTTGTATTTTGTTTGTTCATCTATAGCAATTTGTATTTTGTTTGTTCATCGGTTCATATTTGAAACACAACAACCATTGCTATCGGTTCATATTTGAAACACAACAACCATTGCTACGATATAATTTTGATTATTATTACTCTTCACGATACATATACACATCAGAACCTTATTCAAGAAATGTAACAAACATGGTACACTCACGTTTCATAACCTTTGCATTAATGTTTTGGGTCTTGAGTTATACAAGAAGTGATCCGAATGATCCGAATGTTTTTTACGTTATTTGCTTAATACATATTGTGATCCGAGTGTATAATTAAAGTACATACTAATGGCTTTTTTTTTTGTTCCAGGAGTGTATAACAAATTCAAAAATACACACACAACGTCTTCATCTTCATCTGACGAAGTTGGCCAAAGACTAGACGAAGTTTTCGACGACATATTCGACGAAACATTTGATCGTATAGTGGAGGCCCAACCCAAACAAAAAGGTGAACGTGTGTACATAGAACGAGACCGTGAAAGTGGCCACTACCGTTTATGAAATGATTACTTCAACGACGATCCGACCTTTCCGCCACAATTATTCCGACGCCGTTTCCGCATGAACAAGGAATTATTCGTGCGTATCGTCGATCGCCTCTCAGAAAACTATTGATTCTTTCAACAAAGGTGCGATGCAACCAGGAGGCCTGGTCTTCTCCACTTCAAAAATGCACGGCAGCAATTTGTATGCTTGCTTATGGCTCGGCGGCTGACGCGGTTGATGAATATCTCCGACTTGGTGAAAGCACTGCTCTCTCTTGTCTAGAACATTTCATTGACGGGATAATCGAGTTATTTGAGGAAGAGTATCTACGAAGACCCACGCGAGAGGATCTTCAGCGACTACTCGATATTGGGGAGATGCGTGGGTTTTCTGGAATGCTTGGAAGCATTGACTGTATGCATTGGAAGTGGAAAAATTGTCCAACCTCTTGGAAAGGACAGTACGCCCGTGGATCAGAAAAACGAACGATTGTCTTAGAGGCCGTTGCTTCACAAGATCTTTGGATATGGCACGCCTTTTTTGGACTTCCAGGTACCTTAAACGAT
>JABAYD010007098.1:0-17192 GCA_014822095.1 Diplotaxis tenuifolia | reverse complement strand
ACGCTTCCATACGCTTCCGCTTCCACGTATCCGCTTTCGTTTCCGGGTTCAAATTAAAAAAAAAAACTAGCAACCTCTAATAAAAACGCAAAAATAATTCAGTCACTCATATGATAAGTAAAAAAAGTCAAATTCATAAGTGGTCTGCAAAGAAGGCTCCTACAAGAACCAAACAACTAAAGACTTGTAGATAAGTTCTTAGAGAATCATTTCATTCATCATCCTAATAGAATTATACAAGAGATAGACTGAGTTTTACTTAGCAGAAGAGGAACAGCAAACAAAGGGAACCCAAAAGGGTCTTCCTTTCACTTTCCTCTCCACTGGGTACTTTGCTGGTGAGTTCCACTCCTCACTCACTTCCCTTCTCTCTGGCCACCCACTGTCTCCTTCAGGGGATGTCTCTTGATCCAGTATCGAGCTCACTCTCTGTATCTTACTTGTTGTCTCTGCTGCTACTACTACCTTTGGTGATCTTGCTTCATTCAAAAGGTTCTTAAGCGGGACGTGCTCCTCCTTCCCTGTGCTCCAGCTTGTTGTGATCTCTTGGTTCTTTGACAGATCGTTTTCAGGTTCCTTATGTCCTGTTCCAAATACAAAAAAAAACTCAAAACTTAATGGTGCATAATAATAACATTCCCTTTTCAATGAGTATCGGTCAGTGAATTAATTACCTGAAATGGCATTAGATGTGGTGTTATCTCTAGTGACTAGCGGACTTAAAACCAAAGATCTAATCTGTGCTTCTGAAAGATTCTGCAGCCTCCCGAAATCTCTATGGTCATTCGATTCGATTGTCACAGGGACTTCAGCATAATTGTTGTGTGCTTTAGCGACATTACCATCATCAATCTCATTTGCTTGAATAACCCCTAAGCCACCAACAACTTTATTGGGTTCTGTCTTTCCCTTCTCCAGCAACTTCTGATTAGGTGTAGTAGTGCAATCTTCTTTATCAGTACTTTCACTGGTTTGGAGGATGGAGTTTTTAGATGTTTCTGTTGAACTTTTATTCTGAATAACGCTTGGTTCATCTCCCTCCAATGCAACAACAGACACTGGAGAAACATGGTGTTCAACAGCACAAGAGGATTCAGAACTGAGCTCGCTGATTGGGTTGATCTTCTCCTCAGCTACAACATTTGCTTGAATAAGTTCACTTTCAGGAGCAATGAGTTCTGAATGGCTCACATCAGCATTTGAGTCAGTAACAATAGGATCTACCGTAGGTAGGGAAGTTCTCATGGTTTCTGAATCAACAGTTTCTTGGGAAGCACCGGCTTCAGGTTTCATTTTGATATCTTGAAGTTCAGGGTCAATCTTAGGCATTACTATGTTCTCTTCGCTGGGGAGCGCAACCAACGAAGTCTGGCCCTGAGGTTCAGTTTTGTCCTCCAAGGGAAGCATGTCTGGTGAAGGAACTTCCCTGCCAATATTTAAGTCTTCCAAGGGAAGCTTATCTTCAAGGCCTTTGGTTTCATTCAAAGAGATATGAGCATTTTCTGCAGAAGGTATGGCATCAAGAGCAGGTAGAGTGGTGTTGATAGCTTGGTCTGCAACGGTTTCTACACGAGTAGTATCTACCAGATTCTTATCACTCACTGCTGTAGAGTCTGCTTCACCAGGAGGATTCACTGTTGTATAGTCAGCTTCACCAGGAGGATTCATATTCATATCTTCAACAGGAGCAGGAGGATTCTTATCACTCACTGTTGTATAGTCAGCTTCACCAGGAGGATTCACTGTTGTATGGTCAGGTTCACCAGGAGGATTCATATTCATTGCTTCAACAGCAAATTCAAATCCATGGGGACCCTCCAAGTCCGAGTAAATCACTTCATCGTTCCATGATGAAGCCGAAATGTCCACTCTCTTTCCTAATGCAGATGCTAACATAGATTCAGATTCATCCGCTACATTTCCTTTGCATTCTGTCTCTAATCCAGCATTTGTTATGGTACGACCATCATGAATGACCTGAGCTTCATCACGTGATTGCTCAACCATGGAGTCAGCTGAACTTTCTCCACCTGTATCTTCTGCTTCAACTGAACTTGGGAGATTCTCAAGGACTTGGACAGGTACAGGAACATCCAAACTCTCTTGAACCACTTCAGGGCTTTTGTTACTATGCTCAGTTTCACCTGAAACTTCCATATGCATCAGTTCTATGTTCGAAATAAATAAATAAATCACATCACACAAAACAAGAAAGCCAAACGGTAATAAGACCGAGAAAATGTAACAATCAGATAGCTCAGTGAAACTGAATTGTATTCCTTCCCTTTAGGCCAGATAATAAGATCATGTTTCACTTGGCATCAAAGTTATAACATGAATCGTTTTATATAAAAGAAAAATAAACTCACTAGGATTATAATCATTACATTTTGCTGCTGTCTCTTCCTCCTTTTCCTTGAAAGAAAGGCTGCTAGAAAATTCACAAACAGCATCTGCAAACACATCTTCTTCACTTATATCCCCAATTCTCTCATCAACCACAACTCTTGGACCTGACCTCGTCAAGCATCAAGTTAAGAACAAACAACAATGACACAGGTTAAAAAAATGTTCTTTTCACGTTTTTTACCACCACTTTTTTTTTTTTTACAAAATGTTCTTACTTGGGGTTTTTTGTTCATCATCCAAACAATGTTCTTCTTTCTGCAGATCAAGATTCTGGTCGGAACCAAGGATCTCAAATCCTTTGATGGTTCCACATATTTTCTTGTGGGCACGCCGGTTTTTAGCACTAGGATGTGGATTTGGGTAATTCCAACCACATTTACTGCAAACATGGCTCTTACCTCCTCCTGTAAACAAACAAAAAATTGGTTTCAATAAAAAAATAATGAGTCAGAAAGTAAACCCATTAATCAAATAGAGAATACAAGACAAAAAGGAAGAAGCCAATTATTACAAAAGCCAAGTTTTGCTAGAAAGCTACAAAATCTAAAAGAAATTATTTTTATGCACATTGATTAGAAAAAGACTGACATTAAACACACAGTTAATAAAAAGAGGGAAATCAAAAAACGATATAATAAACTGAGAAGTAGAAACTAGAAGAGACAACAAGGTAAGAGACTAAGGAACAGTGGAGAATGATTCAACATTTTTCTTTGCTAAAAGAGAATGATACGACATTGAAAGATCCAAAATTGAGACTTCAAGAAGAAAACCCTAAAAAAACATTTGGTAATGATTAAGAACAAACCTGGAGAGTGGTGTGTCTCCATGTGTGAGTGTGTGTTTTTTGGTTTTTTTTTTTTAGGGTTAAAGAGAAGGGGAGAAGTTACAAAGAATGTTTCGGAGTTAAAAGTTACAAAAGCAGATGTCTTTGTTGTTGTTGTGGTGAGGTTTTGGAAAACGAAGAAGCGAAGCAAAAGCCCACTCAGATTAACCAAACGCCCGATCGGTGAGTGGGGCCCATTATTATCGTATTGCTAATTCTCACTTAATCATTACTTTATTTTTTGGTGATGTTTGTTAGTAGTTACCAACTGATCGTTAGCTTCTTCACTTAACAAAACCCAAACTAAAATACTTTTTACTAAGCAAATAATTAAGGTTTTTGTTCAAATCCAGCTACCGGATTCAAGACATAGTTCTCATCATTCTGGTTTAGAAACAATGGTTCGTTGCAGTTTCAAACGTCAGTAAGCAATTTTTGTGACTGATTCATTGGTTAGAAGTTCATACGATATTTATAACTGACTGATTACAACATGCAACAACGATGTAATAATAAATTATTAATATTAATACATTGTAGTTTTGTAATTATAAAATTACGTGCGAATAACTTTATGTATGATTAAAAGAAAATAAATTTGGTTTGACATTTAAAAAAAATCAGAATGCTCTATATCTAAATAAAATTTTGTGTTCTTATTCTTTATATATATTTTTATAATGTTATACAACTAAAATCCTAGCGGAAATTGGTGATACCCTAAACTATTACTCCCTCCATTTTTTTTTATATTTGACGTTTTATATCAAATTTTTGATCCAAATTATTTGACGTTTTCAATTTTCTATGTAAAATTTATTAATGCTTAATGTAGGTTACCAATGAAATAATAATTTTTATTTAGTTATTGATTAAATTGTAGTT
The DNA here is from genome assembly GCA_014822095.1 of Diplotaxis tenuifolia. Lineage (NCBI taxonomy): Eukaryota > Viridiplantae > Streptophyta > Magnoliopsida > Brassicales > Brassicaceae > Diplotaxis > Diplotaxis tenuifolia. The sequence continues at coordinate 13,072 of JABAYD010007098.1, read as the reverse complement.
AGGTGAGCAATTAATGATGCTTTTATTTAGAAAATAAAATAAAATTTAATATTTTTTAATCCGTGTATTATCATAAAACTTCAAATATAAAAAAACGGAAAGAGTAGTTCTTTTTCTTATGTTTCGGACCGAGCCTCATATAGAACTTGTTGATAAAAACTACCACCAAAATTTGATTTAGTGAAATGGATAGTTAAGAGAGAGAGAAAAGAAAGTAAAATACGTTGGTGTCTTGTACTTTTGTCACAAGCTGTCTTCATTACCCAAAGCCAAAAGCAATTCAGGTTCGCTTCTCACGTGACTTTCGAGAGACTTTATAATACCCTACCAGCCTAATCTTATAAACATGAAAGCAGAAAATATATTGTGGTTAGGACTTCTCTTTTCTTCTTAGCGCATCCGCAATGGGCTTCTTGCTCGAATCCTTAGCGGGACGTCCAAGAACAGATTGGATAAAATATTAATATCGAAGCCCAAAAGCAGAAGGAGCGGTCCATCTGCAAGGATTGCCCGTACCGAATCCTTGTTCGACGTGGCGCAACATGGGCTCTCGGCGAAACAGGTTAATGGGTTTGACAAAAAAAATCATTCGCGAAACCAGAAGGAAAAAAAAAGCGTGTGAGGCGAGAGAAGAGGCGGTCAATCTCCTCCGACAATCGAGGTAAATCGATGTTGTTTCTTGATGATTTATGCCATTAGATTAGGTTTTATGTTCTTCTCGTCGCATCTACGATTCTGATTTGGGTTTATAATCGATTTCGTGCACTTTGGGATCGGAGTTAGGGTTTCGAAATAGTTGGGTTTCAAGAGATTAGGGTTTCATAGGATATGGGTTCCAATCTCATAGGGTTATTTGACTTGGTAGTAAAAGATTAGGGTTTCGTCGAGTTGGGATTCAAAAGATTAGGGTTTCAGACAATTTCGGTTTTAATCTCTTACGGATATTTCAAAGGATTTGAGTTTCAATCTTATGTTCGTGTTTGAATCTCTTATAGGTTTGTTTGAGTTTGTACTTATTGTAACTGTGTGAACCTATTGTGACATTGGGAATCAAATGGGGTTTGGGATTGAATGTATTGTGCCTCTTTTAGTTTAATTAAACTACTGGTATGATAGCATTAGATTAGCTACTAGTATGATATATGTTGGTACTAGTGTTCTTATGATAGCTTGCTCTTATGATAGCTTGTGTGGAGTCTATTTAATATTGTTTGTTTTGTCTATTAGCATTGATTTCAGGCTACGAAAACATGGGACATGATTATAGTTACACCCAACCTTCATCATCAGAGGAGTACGGTCCTGACTATCTCTGCCTTCATGAAGCAGAAGCTTTCCGTGACGAAGCTGAGATAGCTACAACGTTGTAGCTCCGGTCCATTATCCACCTCAACCGGAGTGTGATGATGGTATCCCGAAGACATGCTATTGTGGTGCTGACCCAGTTGTTGCCACGTCTTATACCTCTGAAGATCCAGGGAGAAGGTATTTCACGTGCAAGAACGTCGAGGATGCAGACTGCCATGTCTGGAAATGGTTCGATGTGGCAGTAATGGAGGAGTTCAGTGACTTTGGGATACAAGTTAAACAGCTAAAGGAACAAATTTATGTGACTGAGTAGAAGATGATCAGTGTAAAGAAGATAGTGTCTGAACATAAACGGTTCTTTGGGGGTGTTTGTCTCATGGTTGGTCAACTCCTTATAGCATTTGTAGTGTTAGTTTCTCTCCTCATGCTTCTCATTATTATTTTTGACAAGAAAAATACATGTTAACGTATAACTTCTTGTTTGTGCAGCAAGAGCTGGATAGGAGGACACGCATAATCTGACCTCTACAGCTGATGTGTAAAAGGTAATCTGACCTCTACTTTTGTTTCATAGTAAATATAAATAAAACGTTAAACGGTAACTATAAACAATAAACGTTAAACGTTAAACGGTAACTAGTAACTATAACTAAAACATTAAAACTTTGAAATTGTGTCCGGTTAATAAATGCTATTGAGTAGCTTCTCAACCTTTTTGATTGGATTGGTTTAACCTACAAACCAATGTATTAAAGTTAACCATAGCTTTTTATCTTCCCAACCTCTTTGATATAGGTTGTTGATGACACTAAATTGCTTTTTACCTTCCTAACCCCTCGGATTTGATAGGTTTTAAATGTTATGTAGTTAGCTTAATTAAGGCTCTTTGTTGCTACTAGAGTGACAAAGAGCATTCGAAAAATGAATACGAATCATGGATTTGTAAATCTACTGAATAGTCAATGTCCAGTAGATCTTGATTCAGCCGAGCCTACTTGGCTCAGTAGTCAATGTTCAGACGAGTCAGGTGTGAAGGAGAGGAGGAAGTGGTCTGCGAAGAGGATAAAATCCTTATTGGTGTGTGGCTCAACACCAGTAAGGATCATGTGGTCGGGAATGAGCAGAAAGCTGGTGCTTTCTGGAAGAGGATCCAAGATTACTACAACTCAAGCCCTCTCTTGGTCGGGACAGTCCCTAGAGAGCGTGTTCAGTGCAAGCAGAGGTGGTCAAGGATAAACGATCAAGTGTGCAAGTTTGTTGGATCATATGAAGCTGCTCTGAGGGAGCAGAGAAATGGTCAGAATAAAGATGACGTGATGAAAGCTGCTATGGAAATCTACAACAATGACTACGGTCAGAGGTTTAGCCTCGAGCATTGCTGGAGAGAGCTCAGGCATGACATGAAGTGGTCATCCACATGTTTGGCAAAGGAGTCAGTTAAAGAGAAGCGTAAACAAGCGTCTGTGTCTGACATCGGTGGTGACGAAGAGGAAAATGGTAGACCTATAGGAGTGAAGGCTGCTAAGGCTGCATCTAAGAAAAAGAAGAGTGGTAGAGACGAGGAGTTGACAAAACTGTAAGCCATGCTTGAAATGAAAGAAAAGATGTCTAAACATAAAGTCCTTGAACGTTTACTAGCCAAGAAAGAGCCTCTCTCAGAGATGGAAACATCTCTTAAACTCAAGTTAATGTCTGAGATGATATGATGTGTTAGGTATGTTTAGATTAAGGTAATATGTGTAGTTTAGTTTAAGGTAATTTGTTAGGTAGTTTAGATTAATGTGATGTGTTAAGTATGCTTAGAATATTGCATTCTCAGTCACGTTGCTTTGTATATTATAAGATGAGTTTGTTACTGCTTGTTATTGCCGTTTGGTTGACTGTTTCTTACTGGTTTTCTTGTCTTCTTGTTGCATGTTGAATCACGGATGCAATAGGACAAGTGCAAGTTGTTTTCTCTGCAGGACATGTGATCCTCTTCACGGGATCTGCTGTTTAACTTCACTTCTATTTAACTAGGTCGTTTGCTTTGGTTTATTTTCATCACTCTTGTAATATTGAACTTGTAAACTCTGCTTCTCCCGGATTTGTATTGCACTTTGTACTATGTTTCTCCTCTTAAGTTATTAAGAACAAGGTTTAAGTTAATTCTATCTTCTGCATTTGTCAACTCTATCTTCTGCATTTGTCAACATTGAATTTATTTAGTTGGTTAAATTGATCAAGACTCTGTCTCTCCTCGTTGTTATAGTAGGAACCAACATATGCTTTTAGTTATAGTAGGAACCAACATAGACTCAATTTGTTACAATCCTTTTAGTTACATATACACATTCGTTTTTTGTCTACAATACATAGACTCAATTTGTTACAATCCTTTGGTCGTTAGTAATGAAAAAGACGATTTGTTATAGTCTTTATGATTCAACATCAGTAATGAAAAGTATCTCGACCATTAGAACAACAATAGAGCATGTATTTAATCTATTCATACACTTGACATCTTTAACAAAGAAAACAAAATGAAGCAATTATCACAAGCCGGCGAAAGAAAAATACTAATTCAAATAATGATATGTTTAGCTTAACATGAACTCTTCAAAGTGTATATGAACTAATGGCTTCTTATTTTTTTCCAGGAGTTTATAACAAATTCAAAAATACCCACACAATGTCTTCATCTTCATCTGTTGAAGTTGGCCAAAGACTAGACGAAGTTTTCGACGACATATTCGACGAAACATTTGACCGTATAGTGGAGGCCCAACCCAAAAAGAAAGGTGAACGTGTGTATATAGAACGAGACCGCGAAGGTGGCCACTACCGTTTATGGAATGATTACTTCAGCGACGATCCGACCTTTCCGCCACAATTATTCAGACGCCGTTTCCGCATGAACAAGGAATTATTCATGCGTATCGTCGATCGCCGTCGATCGCCTCTCGGAAAACTATCGATTCTTTCAATAAAAACGTGATGCAACCGGGAGGCCTGGTCTTTCTCCACTTCAAAAATGCACGGCAGCGATTCGTATGCTTGCTTATGGTTTGGCGGCTGACGCAGTTGATGAATATCTCCGACTTGGTGAAAGCACGACTCTCTCTTGTCTAGAACATTTCATTGACGGGATAATCGAGTTATTTTGGGAAGATTATCTACGAAGACCCACGCGAGAGGATCTTCAGCGACTACTCGATATTGGGAGATGCGTGGGTTTCCTGGAATGGTTGGAAGCATTGACTGTATGCATTGGAAGTGAAAAAATTGTCCAACCTCTTGGAAAGGACAGTACATCCGTGGATCAGAAAAACCATCGATTGTCTTAGAGGCTGTTGCTTCCCAAGATCTTTGGATATGTCACGCCTTTTTTAGACGTCCAGGTACCTTAAACGCTATTAATATCCTCGATCGGTCTCCTGTTTTTGATGACATTATACAAGGTCGAGCTCCAACGTTAGAGTACACGGTGAACGGACATAATTATAATTTGGCCTACTACCTCACATACGGCATCTATCCAAAATGGTCAACCTTTATCCAATCTATCTCACTCCTTCAAGGTCCTAAAGCAGAGTTATTTGCTAAATATCAAGAATCAGCCCGTAAAGATGTGGAGAGGGCTTTTGGAGTATTGCAAGCTCGATTTGCAATTGTGAAAAATCCGGCTCTTTCATGGTACAAGGAAATGCTAGGAAAGATAATGAGAACATGTATCATATTACACAATATGATAGTTGAAAATGAACGAGATGGATACAATCTCTACGATCCATCTGAATTTGAAGAAGGAGACATGCAAAGAAGTTTACGGGTGCATATGTCTTATGCTACATACACTCCTCCAAACATCGAGGAAATGTGTGGCATTCGGACTCATGTTTGTGATAGGGGCACACATGAACAATTGAAGAATGATTTAATCGAAAACATTTAGAACAAATATGGTGATGAATATTAATAATTGTTATAATTTTCTATTTTATTATTGAATACATTTTATTTAAATTTTATATTTTCAAAATAAATATTATTTTATTTTTAAGAACTTGATTGGGAAACATCTTTGTAGAGAGAAACTGAATTAGGATCTTTAACTGTTAAAAAAAAATAAAAAAAAAATGGATAAGGGTCCTAAAGGATGGTCTTACTTTTTAGAACAAAAATTAAATTTTGTTTTTGTCAGGGATCAATCAAAGATTCAAACATCCACCTTATGCATTTTGTTAGCGAGACTAATAAAAACAAAAACGGCTACAGAAGAAAAGAAATATAATGAGCAATCAATATGATTACAAAAGGTCGACCACAATAATTACTTCTTTCAAGATTATAATAACGACAGGAAAATAGAGATGTCAAATCTGTACGATTCATTTACTGCAGAGAGTAGCGTCAATTTTGGCTTTTGCTGTAATCAGATTTTTCCCGATTATTCTATAAATAAACAAAAGAAGTTAAAAATGCTTATCATCTAATTTTGTTTATTTTTTGCTAAGCAATCATCAAAATTGATAGCCACACTTGTTTTTAAGTGAACTCTTACAAGAATTTTTTGATGCAAACGCTTAAAGTTTTTTTTGTTAGGTCTTGGAATTTCTGGTTATGTTTTGGTGTTGTGTATGTAGATAGTGTTTTCACATATTATGTTTTATATAAATACTTCACTTTGATGTTTGCTATACCCAATGAAATGCAAAATGAAATGAATTAATATTTTATGTAAAACATTGATATAGTACATAGATAATCAAAGTGCATTCATATTTTCGTTACAATATATATTGTTTCCATTTGCCAAATCAGTAACTTTGTATTGAAATGTTATTTAAGCTTTCATGTCTTATGTTGATACAGTCGCCTCCGACAACTTTTGCGGTCCAGACGCAGGAGCCAATAGCTCGTAATCCTGAGAAAACCAGTAAACCAAACATGAAAAATTAGGGGAGTAATGCAATAAACCGGATCATTAACCAATAAAAGTGTCACTGGTTAACAACAAACAAATTAATCTCTGTGTTACTTTACCTGTAGAATAGACTGAGAGCAGAATTTGCCAGAGAGAACAGCGCCTTCCATGGAAGCTAAGTACTTCTGTTTAGTGTAATCCCCAGCTAAGTAGAAGCCTTTAATAGGAGATCTTTGTAGTGGACGGCATGGTTCACAGTCTGGGATCGTCTTGTACACAGACCTTGGAGTTTTAACGACATGGTACTTGAGAATTTTAGCTTTGCTTTGGTCTGCTGCGATCTCGTCAGGGAAGAGTCTCTCGAGCTCTTTCATCGTAGCATCAATGATGTCAGAATCGGTCCTTGATATCCATTCCTCTGCAGGTGCAAACACTAGCTCCAACATGGACCGGTTTGGATCGTAATATTCTTTACAAGTTAAAGACATGTCAGCATACACACTCAGAAGGTTACTTCTGCAAAAAAGAAACACAAGACAAAGATTTGTTCAAAGACTAGTTAAAGGGATAATATAAACATAAATGCCTTTTAAAATTCCCATGAAAGAACTCACCTGCTAAAGAGTAAATGATCATATGTGTTCTTTAGCTTTTTATCAAACCTGCCATGAACATTATTAGTTCACATCACTTAAGAAATCTCATTCTCAGACCAAAAAGAACATGAGGGATGGGTAAGAGTCTCACTAACCATATATGAACGTTAATAACAGGCACGCCAACTAACTTCTCCAATCTCTTAAAGTATGGTATCTCTTTCCATGAATCAGGTAAAAGAAGCTTCAGGATATCCACTACAAGAGAAGTAGGATCCCTTATAGACCAACCTGATGGAATGTAAATAAATTCAAAAAAAGACAGAGCAGAGAAATGGAACCTGGAGTGGCAAAGACATAAGCGTCTCCTTCAATAGTGGTTCCATCAGTGAGTAAGAAGTTCTTAACAGTACCATCATCCTCAAGCTCAATCTTCCTAATCCTTGAGTTAAGTCTTACCTCTCCACCTAGTGATCTAATATGTTCCACTATTGGCATACAAAGCCTCTCTGGAGGATTACCATCTAAGAATGCCATCTTCGATCCATGCTTCTCCTGTTCAATCGCAGTTTCTATGATTCAGATAGAGGAAAAAGAAAGAAGAGACTGCTGGAATATGCCAAAAACCTGAAGAAACCGATTCAAAGCTATCAAAATGCACTGCATTGAAAGTTCGTCGGGGTTTATAAAGTTTAGCGCCTTTGACATGGCAATGAACACCTCATCAGTCACGCGATCAGGTACTCCCTGTAAAAGAAAGTGAAGGCTCCATCACCATCTGATGAGCAAACGAGAAGGAAGCAACAAAGAACTTGCCTGCTTTCTCATCCATTCTTGGACTGATAAACCATCTTGAGCCTCAACATAGGCCTGACCTCCTACCATAGCCGGAAGAAGTCCAATAGCAAACTTTATTTTCTCTGGCCATGTCAGCATCTCGTTGTTCCTCAAAATAGCCCAAATACCTACACGGATAAACCATACATCAGAGGAAAATTCAGCACTATGCTTGAGAGCAGTAACAGAACTTTTTAATGTTTTGCAGCAGCTCAAAATCTATCATTAGCTTGAATTGACTAATACAATCAAATCTACGCAAAGTAGTTACTAAACTAGCTTTCTACTCAATTACATCATTGACATTCAACATTACTTATCATATTAATCTAACTTTTCACACCAAAACCCGGTGATCGATCACTAAAATATTCATGGTTTGAAGGTTCAAACAACTTGAAGATTAAAAATATGCTTATAAGTTTTCTCATCTCACCGTTTAAGGGTGCTGGTAGGACATCTGGGAAATCAAATCTACTAAATTCCCCAGGTTTACTTGGCATGGCGAAAATCATGGAGTGTTCCTTCCACTGCAACCGATCATTGATCCCAAGTTCTCCAAATAAGTTTTGCACATTCGGATATGCACCAACTGAATCAAGTATATGAAAAGAATCAAGGGTCAATAGCTTCACTTAGGAAAAGAATTAACAGGAAACATAACTTTGTTGACCATTAGTTAATCATAAGCTTTGTGTTTCTTAAACTTAATGGTAGAGCGGCTTAAACGAAAGGATCCTCTTGTTGATCTCAATGAGCACATTTGAAAAGGTGTGCAACATTATAAAGGTTCAAGAATCCTTGAGACTATCAAATTAAACGCTAATTGCTTATGCTCTCACTGACATCATTTAATACTCGGTTGAGACACTTTGCAATAAGTAAGCGCATGATACTAACGATATACTATATCTTATTCAGCTAAAGACGGCAAGAGCCTAGGGCACATATTGGTAAATATTACATGTAAATTCAAATCCAAGTTTATGAAGGTGAGAAAAATACATAACATTGGAGGAGCAACAGAGAGATTATGAATTTTTGAACTTACAAAATATATGTAAACCGGTTTCATACCAATCTCCATCTTCATCCTTCCATGCAGCTATCTGGAGGAATACATACTTCACATGGTTAATAGATGGCTTTTAATAAAAATCTCACCTAAGAGCCAGAAAAACACAACAACAATGTAACACCTTATACAATCATAAGAAGAGACAGATACATGTACTCAATTTTTGTAGCTAATATCTGTAACAGTCTATACATTAGTTATATATCATGTAGTATAGTCTCACAAACTCAAACAGGTGCACGGCCTTTGGAACTAGCAAAGTCTTAATAAGAATGGTGAATGTAAAACAACCATGAGTTAAGTTTTACCTTTCCACCAAGAACATCTCTTGCTTCGAGCAACAGAGGTTTATGTCCTGCATCAGCCAGGTACTTTGCAGTTGACAATCCAGCCAATCCTACAAATTATTCGAGAGGCAAAAGAGCTTTCACCACATCAAAAAATCCGAAGGGAAAAGCAGGAAGCTATTAAGTTTTAGACACATTCATACCAGCACCAGCGATTACAACTTTTAAAGACTTCGCAGGACGAGGAGCACTACGGAAAGACGCAGACAAACTTGCAGCTTCCAAGAAGTTGACAGTGTTCTCTAGCTCTGGCCTTGGTATATCCACACATACTACCTAACAACACACACAGTTCCAAAAATTGGCTCTTTTGATCAGATTTCGAGAAATTAATTAAAACAGGCAGAGACCTGTAAAGGACCAGCACTCCTCTTCCTTGTTCTTGTCTTAAAAGAAGTTGTAATTTTGAAGCTTCTATGTCCCATTAAATCACAACCTCTAGATGAAATTGCCTTCACAAACCCATTTTGATAAGGCAAATTCGCCGCAGAAACATTGCCCAACACAACCATTATTTTGCTTCAAGGAATCTGCAAAACTCATAAAGGAACAGACTTTGCGGATAAAATAAAAGCGACAGTAGCAGTAAAGACAAAAGCTTGGTGTCGGAAACACATACTTGAGAACAAGAAGCGATCTTAGGGTTACTTACAGTTACAGTCTCCAAGTATCTCACCCAGCTCGTGCGATTCTGAAGAAGAAGCAGGAGAAGAGATGACGCTAGTAGAAGGCCTGAGTGCCCATTTGGTCTAGGTTGGTAATGGGTATATTCAGAGACCACGTTCTTTGGTTGCGAAAGAGATATGACCACCACATAAATTAAATTAAAATATATTTATTTATTTGAGGTTTCGTTTAAGATTAATGACACCATTAGAGAGAAACTAATTTTGTTTTGTCAACTGTAGCTGATTATGCAATCCATATTGTGATATTATTTGGATATATATATATATATATATATATTAAATTAAATTAAATATTATAAGTTCATTCTCAAATATTAATATTTTAGGAGTCAAAAATATTAGTGTCTGCTCGGAAAATTGTTTTTCCCTTCTTTGTTCTCTCTAATTTGTCAAAAATTAACCAATCAAACCAAAAACCAATTAAATAAAATCTATAAATTATCTAAGACAATTGAACACACACACACATGTTAATTTTAAAACTATTTTATCCTAAATTAAAAAAGACTTTAATCGTATTTTCTAGAAAATCGGTTTGAATCGAGTTGGGTTTAGAATCGTCTTCTATTTCTTATAAAAAAAACTAAAATGGAATCTGATTAAATCAAATGCTAATTTGGTTCGGGTTTTAACCAGAAAATTGACATAACCCAAAACCTCAAAAACTTGGAAAGCTAACTATTTTTATTTCGCTTGAATAATTTTCAATTTATAAATTATATTTTTAGATATTTAGTTTGTATTAGGATATTTATGTATCCATTCTGTTTTCGTTTTGGATTTAGAGAAACAAGAATCGTTAGAGTTTACTAATAGGACTTTAATATTTAAAACGTTGAATTTAATAATTTGCTATGTTATTTTAAATTGAAAACTGTTTTGATTGTTTTATCAAATTAATATAATTTAGTTATATTTTCTCGACAAATAACTTCGAATCTATTTGGATTCAGACTGGTTTTCTATTTCTTATAAAACTTGAAATGAATATAATCTGATTCCGATCCGGTTCGGATTTTAACAAAAAAAAATTGTAAAACCAAAACCTCAAAAATTCAACTATCAGGTATTTTTTTTTGAATAATTTTCAAATTATTAATTATACTGTTAGATATTTTGTATTTAAGGTGTTTATGTATCCATTCGGTTTTCGGTTTGGATTTAGATAAGTAGGAAGCATTAGTATTTTTGTAAGTTTTGGTCCAGTTTCTCTAATTTGTTGGACGGTTTGGTGTTTGGTTTTGCCAGTGTCTAGTTATAAGTGTAAACTATTGCAATTCATGGTCTAAAACTTTACAGAAATGGGTTCCATATTCTGTGATGGCGAAGTTTTTTTTTTTTTTTTTTTTGAGCAATGTGATGGCGAAGTTAAGTAGGTAAAGAATCTAAATAAATATATAGTGGAGTAAAGGTAAAGGAGCAAGCAAAGGCCCAACAAAGCGTAACAGAAAATAGAGAGAGAAAAGGTAAAAGGTGGGAACAGTCGAATCGAACTTTGCTCCTTGGCCCTTGCAATTTTCTTTACTTTGACTTTTTCCACAATATTCTTTGCTTTGACTTATCAGTCTTCTTTTTTTATGTGATCACACCTCATCTTCCTCTTCCTCTTGATCTCAATCAATCCACAGCTTCTCCATCAACAGAAACAATGTCTAGTTTCAGTTATGCCTCTGCTTTCAACTTATCCGAAAAGTCTCCTCCTTTCAATCCCGCCATTGCTTCCTCTTCCTCTGCCTTCGATGATGAAACCGACGACGCTTGCAGCATCTGCCTCGAGCCTTTCACTCTCCAGGACCCTTCCACTGTAAGCTTCTCTTAAATCTGGGATGATCCGGATCAGATCCTTTGATTTTATTATTGAAAGGGATGATTTTTATTAATGGTTTGGTCAGGTTACAAGTTGCAAACATGAATATCACCTTCAGTGCATCCTTGAGTGGTATGATATTTTAGAATTGAATCTTGTTCATATATTGGAGACTTGATTGGGTTTTTTGAGACAGGTCTCAGAGAAGCAAAGAGTGTCCTATTTGCTGGCAATTCTTTGCTCTGAAAGATCCTCTCAGGTACTTATTAGTTTATTGTTACAAAACACATTTGGTTCTTTTGATGCACTATCTCTTAATACTAGTACTGGTTCCTTTTTTTTTGTCTTGTTAGCCAAGAGCTTTTGGCTGCTGTGGACAAGGAAAGGCTGATCAAAACCAGTAACATGAGATCTTCTTCCTCTCCAAGTCCCATTCCTCACTCCAATGAGGATGACTTTCACTCTGACGAGGTTCGTTATAGTATTACTCATTGTTCATTGGTAAGTTGCAAAGAGTTTTGGTTTCCCAGTACTTTACTAAGATCATTGGTATGTTTTCTTTCACAGTTTAGCAGCTTTGATGAACAATTCCTTAGGCATCTCACTGAAGCTGCTCATAGACGTTCTCTGCTTCTTTCAAGAGAGACTCCAATTCCCTCCAATGATCCCACTCCTACTGTTATGACCAATCTTGATGTTATTTCCCATGTTGAACATCAGAATGCAAACCCCCCTTCTCCTGCATCTCCTGCTGATAGCAACAATGGATCCAGGTATATTATTGACATTACAAAAACTCATGTACAACTAGTGTTTTTGATATGCTATGATTTCCCTTTGCCTGGATTGTCCTGTTTCGCATTGTTACTGGTTTGTGTGGTGAGACCATTGTCTGTTTGTTTCTTGGAGAATGCTTAACTGACCTAAAACCTTATTTAGCATTATCTTCATCTTCTCTTGTGTATCTGTAAATCAGAATCTCCCCTGTAACTTCTCCATCTGAATCATCATCTCTTCCTGAAGCCATTAAATCCAAATTAGCTGCTGCTTCCGCCAGGTATATTCCCACAGAAAAAAAAACTCAATTCATCATCTTCCTTCATTCATTCACAAGTCAAAACTGATGGTATGGTGACATGCCTCCTCGCTCCAGGTACAAAGAATCAATCTCTAAGAGTAAACAAGGTCTTAAAGAGAAGCTGCTTGCTCGCAACAACTCTGTCAAAGAACTGAGCAAAGGAGTTCAACGTGAGATGAACGCTGGAATAGCTGGGGTTACTCGGATGATTGAACGTTTCGATATTGCTTCTAAACGTTTTGGAGGGTCTACAACTTCCGGATTCAACTTCTCGTTCAAAGGGAAGCGTGAGGAACAAGCCACTTCCAACAATAGGCTTCAGGTTTCAGACTTGCATCTCCTGTTTCTTGTCTTCTGAGTTTGTTTTGCTATTGATTGGTTTTGCTAATGAGAATCATCATTGAATTCATCTCAGGGAGGAGGATC
>JABAYD010007083.1:0-12363 GCA_014822095.1 Diplotaxis tenuifolia | reverse complement strand
TCTTCTGCATAATCCTCAGCAATATTCAACAAATAAACAATTATTCTGAATCCAAGATCAACCATCTGCATAAAAATATCCAAACAGAGATCAAATATATGGTGTTTCTTTGTCACCACCAGAAACACAATGCATGAGCTATCTTCGATATTGAATCAATTCCTCACTACTTAATCGGAAATTCTTAGACCCTCTTTGAACATTCCAATAAGACAAAAACAATCACACATGTTGGGCAAACAAAATATTAAAACGTTAAGCATAAACACAACATTCTTCATGGATAAATATTTATAAGGTCTTATAAATTTGAGAATGCCAAATTTCATCAAAAAACTTCATCTCCCTTTCCAGAATCAAATTGATTATGAGAAATCAAGTTAAAATTAAAGACTTCTCGATCCGTTCACCTCGATGTTCTGGACCGAACTGCGAAAAGTGACCACTTGGAGAACCCAAACTGCTCGATCCGTTGCCCACGACACCGGCCCTCCATTTCACGACCCGACGAGCTCAGATCGATCGAGAAACAAAGCCTGAGCCTCTCAATCCGATGCTCTCGGCCACCTATCATCAACCTTTCAACCCGAGCCTTCTGAACCGTTCGCTTGACGAATCTGTACTGCTCGATGTGAGCTCTCGGAATGACGACGCGGCTTGGACTGAGGAGATGGAAGCAGCGGTGGTTACGGCGGATTCTGGGATGAAAGAAGTGTAGTTGGGTCTTTTTCCTAGCAAAAAAAAATAAGGGTAAAAATGATTAGTGTAAAGATGAAATAGGGCATCTTGAATGTGCTATTAGTCACAATTTCCCATAAAAATTCTACAATTATATTATGTATTATATAAAAATAGCAGTGCTATATGAATTAAATATGAAAAAAATATATTAAATAGTTATATTATATTTTAAAATTTTCATTTAAATTTATATAAAAATAAATGTATTAATATAGGTTAAACTTTTATATCAACATCTATATATTATATTTTTATTTATTTTGAAAATCTCAACAATATATTAATTTAAAAATATTTATATACAAAAATATAATAGTATATAATAATCTTTAATTTATATACTATTTAAAATATGTTATTTGAAAACTATGAAATTTTAGTAATTCATTTAAAATGGTAATGACTAATATAATTTTAACTATAAAATTGTTTTTATTTTAATTATAACAAAATATGTTGATGAAACTTTACAAATATTACCAAATTATTAATGTAGTAACAAAAAAAATCAAAATTCATGTAATGTTCCAAACTCAAGAATATTTGTATAATTTTCCAAAATTTTCTTGACAAATATAAAATTTTGAAAATAAATATGAAAACTCAAAATGATAATATCAAATTATACAAAAGATAAAATCATAGATAATAAAGAATAAGTTTTTGAAATGCACCACGAAAAAAATAATTATATATGTTGTATAAGTTAAAACAATCTATTTTTTGTCATTTGAAGTGATAATTGAAAAAAAAACATTATATCATAACATCCAAAAATTCGATATCAATAAATTTTACAAAAATAATAGGTAAAACTTTATTAAAATAATAAGGCTATATTTTTTTTTTTTCATTGACCTACAGACTCATATTGACTCTACGAACCAAACCGGTAGCTTTGTATCCATGTGAACAACGAAAGACGATTGTAATTCCGGTAGCCCTGGTATGATCGGTAGTGTCGTGGTCACCTCTTGGTGTACTTCCGTCGGAGTAACTTTTACTTGCGTCTCCTTCCAAAGAGTTGATTCCGTCTCCGTCACTATGAGAGTACATTTTGGGTCCATCCAAATTACTAAAGATCTTACTATTATGCGTTTTCTAAATGTACTACAATATTCATGCGTAATGGTGATCATCCATCTTAGGTGTAACACACCAAAATAAATTATCCATATTCGTAAACAGAGAAGCCGTTGGAAAAATGATCGGGTTGGAAGGAATCTTTGATACCTAAACTTGACGCACTGGAGAGCATTAAAAAAATATGGTTTACTGTCTCTTCTGCGGTTCCACATCTGTCACAGTAGATATCACTATTTATTCCTCTTGCCTTCAAATTTTTCCGTACAACAATACTATCCGAAAGTAACTATCATAGAAAATGTTTCATCTTAGGTAGGCACCGTACTTTCCAGCAAAATGCTTTCAGACCATCGATTGTGGTCCTTGCAACTCAATCGGTCGTCCTTTATCCGGATACGCCCGTTCATCATGATAACCTGATTTATCTGTGTATTTACCATTCTTAGTAAAATGTCATTCATCCTTATATTCGATTAAAGGTTCTATTATTTAAACAAAACAGTATTTTAATTTATAAATTTCGTAAAATACTAAAATGATATATGTTCGTAAAAAAACATGTAAATATAAATGATCTTAAACATATTTCTTTTCTATAATACAAATAAATCAAAAATATATTATATGCAAAATGTATAAATTAAAGAAAAAGCATATATTGAAGAAGGTTCTCTATTTGTTATTTCATATTGTCACTTTATTGTACATAACTTGAAGTATATTAGTAAGTAATAAAACTTAATGACAAAATAAAATGTATTTAACAAATCACTATATATTTATAATGCCAAATAAGAAATATAAACAATAATATTATAGAGTTACGTAATATATAACACTAAGATGGATATTATAAATTTAAAACATTTGTAATAATATCAAACACATTTATAAAGGAATAATATCCGGTGAGATTTTAATTCTACCACAAATTTGCTACCACTTTTCAAATTTATCGTTAATGAACGAAGATTTTCACAACTACTCTAAATTGTGATAAAATAACACTAAACTATTTTTTTAAATATTTATAAATCATTTGCAAACTCAACTCTAACCTTTTAGTATTAAATCCTAAACAATAATTACCAGGTCTTAAACCCAATTTTAGCATATTTTTGATTGAGGTTAGTTTTGAAGTTGAAACTTAATTTGTGGTATTTTAGATAATTTTTTAAAATCTAGTAAAATATTCATTTTGATCGAGTAGATTAGCAACACAATATTGAGATTGGACCAAACAAATAGTGAGGTCTTTGTCACTTATAGAACTTCGAAGAAATATGTGTGTTTCTATGATATAAATAAAACACAGTTCTTCTGTTTTATTCTTACTATTATTGTCTATTGCACACTCTTCTTTGTTATGTCTCTGTGAAGCATATTGAGATTGGACCGAAAAAAATAGTGAGGTCTTTGTGTCTCTTATAGAACTTGGAGGAAATATGGTTTTTATAATATAATTAAAACACACATACTTGCTACACAAGTCAAATCATTTTGAAGGGTTCCACAAAAGAACAAATTTACAGTATGTAATATAATAAAGTTTTAGAGATAACTGGTGAAGAATGAGAGGTGATGGGAGGAGAGACACGTTCCCCTATTGTTTGAGCTCAAAAGCATTCTTTCTGGGAGAGATACTCTCCTTAGCATTCACACCCTGTGGACCTCTGTTGATTGCTTGTCCCAACATCGATTGTGTCTGGCAAGTATCTACATAAAAGTACAAAAGAGAACGTTGAGACCAAACTCGTGACTTCAAAAGATTGTATGGAGAGTCAAAATTGTTTTGAAAACTTACAGCTCTTCCTCTTCCCCACTCTTCAGAGCGTTCTGGGCAATGCATTGGAAAGCTTCCTCAACATTGGTGCCTTCCTTAGCAGAGGTCTCAAAGTAGGGAATGTTTCCCTTTGAAGCACACCAAGCTTTTGCCTTCTTCTCTGAAACCTATTGTAAAAGTCAACAACAATAATGTTACATCTTAGAGACATTCATGTCACAATGGAAAATTAAGTAAAGCATATCATACCACTCTGCTGTTTCCACCATCCATGTCCACCTTGTTTCCGATAAGAACAAAAGGAAAGTTCTCTGGATCCGATGGACTTGCCTGTAAGGGACATTATTAGAGTTTGCGTTACTGCTTTTGCCTATTGTGAGGGGTGAGAAAGAGCTTGAATGTGTACCTGAATGAGAAACTCTTCTCGCCAGTTGTTGAGACTTTCAAAAGATTTCATGGAGTTGACATCATATACAAGAACACAGCAATCAGCACCCCTGTAAAAAGCTACCCCAAGACTCTGAAACCTTTCCTGTCCAGCTGTATCCCAGATCTGTAATAATCCATTCATTGACAGAAACACACGGAAACAAGTGAGCTTCGTTCAAGTAAAGAAAAGCTATTAGGAACCCACACACGTGAAAGGCTGACCACTGTCAAATGAAACACAATCTTTAGGATGGTTTAGAGTTATCCTTATTTGTTTGGCTTATAGTTATCAAGAAAGGCTACTAAGAACCAGATGAAAATATCCTAGTGGCTTGTCTTATTCAAAACTAATTAAATCATCAACTACTTCCCATCACAGATATCCTACTGATTGCCTGACACTACCACAAAAGTATGTATATATTGTAGGTAGCATGATTCACGAGAAAGGTAAGCCTGGAAGTTTCTGGCAGAAATTTACTAGGTACTTAGGGTTTTTTAAGCCAACACCACGCATAGTCAAAACCTATCTACTGAATACAACTATAGCAGCACCATTGTGCTAAACAGTAAGCACATGCAACTAACTTAAAAAAAAAAAAAAAAGTAATTCACTGATAAAGCACTAGTAAGTAGGAACCTGTAAAGTGAAAAGTCGATCTTCAAACTGTACTTCCTTAGTCAAGAAGTCAGCTCCAATGGTGGCCTTGTACTGATTGCTGAACTTTTTATTAACATATCTGAAGTTAATCGTGTTAAACCAAAACAAAATCACAAACTAAACTAACCAAAGATCCACCCAAAACAATAAAAACGAGACGAAAGAATATGTATTTCCATATCTAGGGAAAACTAGCAGAGTATGACTTGTTACTCCACTGAATACAAAAGAAGGATACTGATTCATCAAAGAGGTTTTCCCCACCCTGCAAAATCGCAAGTTAGAGAAGTCCAAATTAGTGCAAGCACATAAACATAACAACAGAACAGAAAATATAGGATGTATGAATTTCGCTGTGGTTATTAGCACAAGGACAGAAAAGAAAAATTGAGTCTTAACGAGAAAGTCTCCCTCATATCATTTGTTGATACCAGGATCCTTCCAAAATTTTGCCACTTTTTAACATAGACAACGTGGTCTTGAATTTCAAATCAGAAGCCGGAAATAACTATGCAAAATTGTAAAGCAAACATAACTTAAACTCAACAACAATGTATAGTTTTTACGAACGTGGTTAAGTGAACTCAAGTTGAAAACGTCTTCCTTTGAGACTAGGTCATGCTCAAATTTTTAAATTAGTAACAAAATTTGTGATCTTTGATGAATAACACGAAAGCAAGACCTCACAAAGCAAAATTCAGCAGTAACAAAATCAGCCAAACTAATAGATTAATCAGCAAATCATTATCTAAACCACAGGAAACAAATTAGACAAAACCTACATAAATCTCAATTAGTCATCGGGAAACCCTAAATCATTAGTGCAAAATCAAATATAAACATGAGAAAGTAGAATCTGGGAAGAAACCTAACCCGCTATCGCCGAGGATGATGACTTTGAGGAGGGTACGCCTACGGGACGGCATCCAAATCGGATCTTAAATAGAGAGATTTTACGATCTCTGTCTCTGGTATGTTCTGTGGAAGAAGATGGTAAGCTGTTTCTGATTGTCTTATAATCTCTCTCAGGCGACTAATGTTTTGTCTTTATATATCCAAAACAAAATCATTATGCTCTCGTATTATTATAACTCTTACCATTATTAACAAGTAGCTCTCGTAGCTCAGTTGGTTAGAGCACCCGTTTAGTAAGCGGGAGGTCTTGAGTTCGACTCTCAACGAGAGCATTTTCTTCTTTTGCTTTTATTTTTGCCCGTTTCGCTTTCTTTTTGTAACCAGCTGTTAATGTTTTTTCTTCTTCGTCACGTGCGGTTTAATTTATATGTGTTCCTTCTTCGGTTAACCAATCATTTTGTTTTTCAATAAACACAAGTTTCTTTTTGCTGAAATTAATTGTTCTTTTTGTAAATTTAGTTGAAGGTGCATAATCTGCATGGTTGTATTAAACCCCAAATATAGACCCAACAAAAGAAGAAATTATTAGGAATTAGCAATTCAGAAGAAGGAAAAAAAACGAGAACGAAAAAATCTCTTAAAATTAGAACACACAATGAGAGCTTTCGTGTTTTTCTTTGTTCAAATCTTACATCTCTTTCTTGAGAAAATCTTAGAGAATTCAAATAATTAAAAGATACATCTAAAGAGATTATGGCGGAGAATTCACCGCCGTCACCTCCCTCCTCCAACAACAACAATCAACAACAATCTCCACAACAAGGAAACAATAACAACAACAACAACAATGGTGGAAACAATAACAACAATGGTAATAACAAAAACAAAAATGGCAACAATGGTAATAACAACAATGGTAATAGCAACAATGATGACAACAACAATAATGGTTATAGCAACAATGATGGCAACAACAACAATGGTAATAACAACAATGATGGCAATAATGGTAACAAAAACAATGGCAATAACAACAACAATGATGGCAACAATGGTAATAACAACAAGGGGAATAGCAATGGCAACAATAACAACAACAATGGAAATAATAATAACAACAAAAACAACAACCATTCACCTCCGCCTCCTTCTAAAAACTCCGGCCGTGACTCTTCTTCCTCATCGAAATCTCTGTCTCCTCCTAAATCAAGCCGTGGTGGCTCTAAATCCTCACGAAACGATACACCCAACCACACGGGTGCTATTATAGGAATTGCAGCTTCTGCTGGATTGTTGCTTCTTGTCATGATCTTGTTCTGCGTCTGTTGTTGTCGTAAGAAGAAAAAGAAGAAGCATCAAATGCCTTACTATTCAAGCAACGTTTTCAACGGTAAGTCTAAAAATTGGTCAACACCAAGTCACTAACATAACCCTAGCTTGAAACAGTTTCTTGTATACCAAGTTAATTGAATTAATAATCTAAAATCATCAAAATTTTCTTAACCACATTTGCAAGTTTTTTGAATTTCTTGTTATTGTGATTTAAGGTATTTATCATAAGAACTAGTTTCTCAGGAAGAGTTGAATATTTGATCTATTGTGAAAAACTATTAAATTTTGTTTCCTTGTCACCCAAGTAGGGAGTGGTCAATACCAACAACAACAACAGCAACAACAATACAATAACCAAAACGATCATGTAATGAACCTCGGGAACAACAACTGGATGAACACACCTCCTCCACCGCCTCCTGGAACCTGGCAACCATCGCCACCAATGCCGGTCTCAGGCGGTGTAAACAGCAGTGACTTGAGCTCAAACTACTCAGGCCCACACGGTCCAGCTCTACCACCACCACACCCATCAGTGGCTCTAGGTTTCAGCCAGAGCACATTCACCTACGACGAGCTAGCAGCAGCAACACAAGGCTTCTCTCAAGGGAGATTGTTAGGGCAAGGCGGGTTCGGTTATGTTCACAAGGGGGTACTTCCCAATGGGAAAGAGATCGCTGTGAAGAGTCTTAAAGCAGGAAGTGGACAAGGAGAGAGAGAGTTTCAGGCTGAAGTGGATATCATTAGTAGAGTTCATCATCGGTTTCTTGTGTCTCTTGTTGGTTATTGTATTGCAGGAGGGCAGAGGATGTTGGTTTATGAGTTTTTGCCTAATGACACACTTGAGTTTCATTTACATGGTAAAAGTGGTGTTATTCTTGATTGGACTACAAGGCTTAGGATTGCTTTGGGATCTGCTAAAGGGCTTGCTTACTTACATGAAGATTGTGAGTCAAGAAAAAATATATATCTAAAATATTTGATCCTTTGGTTTAACTAATGTGATCAAACTTCATTTTCATGACAGGTCATCCAAAAATCATTCATCGAGATATTAAAGCTTCAAATATTCTTCTTGATGAATCCTTTGAAGCCAAGGTATGTTTTATGATCTTGAATCACAATGTAATATTTCTTTATTTATAATTAACTGAACTGGCTTAAATCTTTAGGTTGCAGACTTTGGGTTAGCTAAGCTATCTCAGGACAATGTTACACATGTGTCCACTCGTATCATGGGAACTTTCGGGTAATAAAAGAAACGCTAAGCCAGCTGATGAAAGAAATAACTCAAGAATCTCTCTCTAATCAAGAATCACATGGCAGGTACTTGGCTCCAGAGTATGCGTCAAGCGGGAAATTAACGGATAGATCAGATGTTTTCTCCTTTGGAGTGATGCTTCTTGAGCTCATTACCGGACGTAGACCTGTTGATCTCACTGGTGAAATGGAAGACAGCTTGGTCGATTGGGTCAGTAACCATATATATACAACCATCACATAGTTCTAATCTTTGTTTCCTAATGTTATATACACTTTCTTAAAACAGGCAAGACCATTATGCTTAAACGCAGCTCAAGACGGTGACTACAGTGAACTAGCTGATCCACGCCTCGAGAACCAATACGAGCCTTCTGAGATGGCACGAATGGTGTCTTGTGCTTCTGCAGCTGTCAGACACTCAGCTAGACGCAGGCCTAAGATGAGCCAGGTTAGTCAAAAATGAATCATATCACAAACGGATCCAATCCAAAAGCTAATGTTCTAAAGTGGCTCAATGATTATAACAGATTGTTCGGGCTCTGGAGGGAGATGCATCACTAGACGACCTAAACGAAGGAGGGAAGTCTGGTCAGAACGACACGGGCACGTACAGTGATGATATGCGGAAGTTCAGGCAAGTGGCGATGGATAGCAATGAGTATGGTGCAAGTAGTGAGTACGGAAACACGAATGAGTATGATCAACGACGAAATTAGTATAAGAGAAGAAGGAGAAGCTTATAACAACAAAAACAACTCTTAGACAAGAGCTTTGACTTAGCTTTTAGATTCAAACAGCAAGACAACCTTTCTCTGTTTATGTTTTTGTTTCCTTATGAAACTTTTACAACTCTTTTATCTTTATTATTTTTTTTGTCGGATTCTGACCGTTGTGCATTTAATGTTTGTGTCTGTATGAAGAAAGATACGATCTTTTGATTGTGATTAATTTTTGATTATTAATGCTAAATGTCTTGAAACATGAGATGAAAGAAGAGAGGAATGTAGCTCAAGACTTGTATTCAGACTCAAAGTTTCCAACTTTAACGTGATCCCTTATCTCTACATCATCTTCATATGAATCAAGTGAAATCATTAAGCTGAAAACTAATGAATGATAAGAAGCAGCAAAAAATAACGAAATTGCCACTCTGAGAGATTAATCAGAAACAGAGGATAACTACAGAGAAAGAGATCATAAAAGTGTAAAGAAAAATCAAGAACCCAAAGTAGAGAGCCCAGTTTCTCTTAAACTTTCCAAAGTAACTATCTGGTGGCTCCTGATACGGAACCTCCAGATCCCAAGCAGCAGCCGAGGCTGAGATCTCGTCTTCTCCGCCACCACCACCACCAGTAAGAAAATCTCCAGCTGCAATACGTGACTTGATGAAGCGTAGCTTGTGTGTAGCGAGTCCTAAAGTGAGCTTGTGGCAGCGACGCTGGTACTTGAAGCCGTTGATGCAACGGAGGGTTTGAGCTACGGAGACGTAGAAGAAGAGATGGGAGAAGGAGAGGAGGACGATTGGTGCCCAGCAGTGGCGGCAGTGGAGACGGCCTGAGGGTTGGGAGAGGGTGAAGAAGATGATGGCGAGGAAGATGAAGAAGAGCTGGAAGAGTTTGTGGAGTTTCTTCTTTTGGTGGTCGATGGCTCGTTTTTTCTCGAGAGTTTTCTCGAAGTGGAGCTGGATTATTGTGTTTAGGGCTTGTAGAGCTGTTTCTTTGGGGATGAAGGGTTGGTTTTGCTGGTCGATTTCGTCTTCGTAGTCCGCCATTGGAGGACTGAGAAGAGAGAGATAAAATGCGTTTGCGTTCTGGTGGGGAGAGAGAGTGTATGTGTTTGGAGATTGGAGTAGGTGAACATGTGGGTGTGGTTCGTATCTCTAGACACATGTGTACTGTACTATCATATCCAACATACATTTCATCTTAACAGTGTTGTTAACATTTTAACTGATCGATAAATGGTGTTTGGTTTTTCTCACTAAAAAAGTATACAGCAAGTCTTTTGAGGATGACTAGTAAAGATTTTGTTATCACTGGTTGTTTCAACTTATGTCTCTGCATCTGTCTTAAATCCACAGTGGAGTTTGGTTCTGATAGTGAAGGAAGAAGAGATCAGATTCATAAACTGATACCTCAAGCAGAAAAAGTGATTATATGTGATCGCAAAGAAATTAAAATACGGACGAGACTACAAAAGTAGAGCTAGCATAAGATAATACGAGTTTGTCTCCATGTCTCATTGTTCCTCACACTTGTCCCCTCGTTTTGTTTCAATGTTTCATCATCTGAGTGAAGTTGGCCTGATATGTAGAAATATTAATCAGTCTCTAGGATTCAAGACGACAACACAGCAGAGAAGAAGATCATTTGCATCTGCTAAACTATGCAATGTTCAGTATTGCCAGTGAAATAGCAAATAAAGTACTAATACTACCCCCAAAACTGAACCTTCCGATCTCAAAGCTAATCTACTTGATAGAGACTCAGGAATATGATAATCTTGCAATCTCCTCTTAAATAACAATATTTCAGGATGAAACTAGAGTGAACATGAGCAATTATTCAGAAAAACAAATTGAATCAAAGGAACATCATCAAGTCAGGTCAAAGCTAAATAGATCCAATTATTACCTTGAGTGTTTCTATCTGTGGATATTGAGCATGGCTTTAGCCTCCTTCTCCTGCTCAACCAAATCCTCACTAGCATACTCCTTCAACAACTCCATCTTCTTCTTCATCAACACCATCTTCTCAATCTCCTTCTCATCCGGCAACGGAACATGCACAACAAACTCCCTCTCCTTCTCCTCTTCCTTCTCCTTCTCCTTCCTCTCCTCCTCCACAACATCCTCCTCCTCCTCAAACAAAACCTCCTTCACAGCTCCAACACTCACAACCTCACTCGCCCCCTTCCTCGCCTCTCTCCTAACCTCATCCAACCTCCTCCACTCCTCCACCTCCCTCCTCCTCATCTCCTCCTCCGCACTCCTCTCCAACCCCTCCAACACCCCATCCTCCTCATCCCTATACCCATAGTAACTCGCATCTATCCTCTTATATATATCATACCTCGTCCTCCTCTTCCTCAGCTCCGGCGGCTTCTCGAAAAGCTCCCTAACTCCAGGAAGCTTCTTCGCAGCCCCGAAGTAACGGTAACCGGGCCCACGCCCGCTCGTGTTCGGCACGTCGATGATGTTTCCTTCCAGATCCGTCATCTTCGCGCCGTGACGGTTGTAATTAGGACCTCCTAGCTCGACGATGCGGCGCTCCCAGTGCCACCTCTCACGGAGGAGCTTGTTGATCTCGTCGTTGAGGTCGCGGAGACGGTGCTCGCCTAGGCCTTCGTTCTGGATCTCGGCGACTTTGCGGCTGATCTCTCGCATGATTTGGTGGCGCCATTTGTCTGCGTCTGCGAGATCTCGGCACTCGGAGGCGAGGTAAGGTCGGCGCTCTTTCGGTTTCTTGTTCTCGGATTCTTTCATGGTGACGAACCTGTTGAGCATCGACTGGGCTTTCTCTTCGTTACGCGCCATCTTGGATCTTCGGAGTTACGATTACAGACTAAACAGTAGAAGCTCTTCGGAAGTAACAAGCAAATCGACTCTTCTGTAGCGTATTTCGATCTTAAACCCTAATTTGGAGGACGAGGAGCGACGGGAAGGGGACGAAGATTGATTTGAAGATGTAATCAAATGTTTTCCGGCCTAATTTTATCTTCTATTTTCTCAATCCTACGGCTAAGGCCCATTTACTAACCCATATTAGCTGTTTACAAGGCCCGTTATGGAATAAATATCGACCAGTGCTTTGTATATAGGATCTAGAATGATGACTTGGTTCGACTTCGAGTAATGTTGGGAATCTGTGAAGATGATAGACAAAAAAAAAATATTTATTTTTTTTGGCTCAATTTCAACTTATATTAACCACAAGGATTCAACCACATTTACAAACAAAGTAAATCTATTATCATCTAGGAACACGTTGATGAATCTTACGATACTTTATTATAACTAGTTGGTATTCCGGGGCTACTCGCCGTGTTTTTATGTTATATTCTTTAATGAGTTCAAAATTGTTTGAAATCATGAAATTATCAATATCTATGGATAAATTCTTACATCGTGTATGGGTTCTTTTAGCTATTTTGTATGTTGTTGTTGGGAGATATTAAATTTTGATGGTTGATACGGATTTCTGGAAAACATAGA
>JABAYD010007080.1:0-12692 GCA_014822095.1 Diplotaxis tenuifolia | reverse complement strand
TTCGTCGTAATGTCGACGTTAATTTACGAGGGTTAGTTTTCCTTGTAAAATTTCGTCGCTACATTCGTGTTTTCTTGTAGTGTTAGCTATGTATAGCAGTGAAACAATGAAACTCGAATGAGTGTTTAATAAATGGAAAATTTGATCCCATAACCAAATTAAAAAAACAAATCAAAACCACTCTCTCTCCTACTTTCTCTTACTTTCTCTCTCTACTATTTTGTACAAATCTAGTAAAAAATCATAGTTGACAAATAAACCCAATATATTCCAATTAATAAAAAATTATTTTTAAAAAGATATTAAATTAATTTTGATATGATAAATAATTTTTGTTTGTGTTGTAATTTTATTTGGTATCAAATGTATTTTGATTTCTTATACATCGAATGTGTTTTTGTTAATATACTATTTTCCTATTCATTTTTTATTTTACTATAATAGTTAGCATTTTTTAATAACATTTCAAGTGAAATATGTTTTTGTTAGTTTAATTTATTTGTGTAATATTTTTATTTTTTAAATATTGGTTGGGAAATTTTGAAATTTTAAAAAATAATAAACTTAGGTATTTTCGTAAATGTTATTATTTTTCCTTTTGATTTTCTATTTTACTATAATAGTTAGCATCTTAAGTAAGTTTTCAATTGATAATATATATTTTTTTAATTTGAGTTATTTGACGAATATTAATTTCGTTTTTATATTGTTTTGACAGTTTTAATATTTTAAAACTAATAAACTAAAATATTGAAGTGATACTATGATTGGTGTTTTTAAATCATATGTGAATGCTATCAATTTCTTATAACTTCAACTTCTGTTAATATTACAATTTTACTTTTTATTTTCCATTTTACCATAGATATATTGTTGTAACTTTAATAACCATCTATATTGTGACAATATGAAATCTCTTATTTTCTGTATAACACGTTTAAGGGACATATTTCAAAATGCACTCCCCTCTTTCCAAAAGATTTTTTTTAATATTAATAATATTTAATATTTAATTATTAATAAAAACTTTTAAGTAAACAGTCTCCATAAATATTCTTAATATTTAAAATTTGTTTATATTGATTAATAAAATGTGCATTAAGATTGTTTACAAATTGTTCTTTACCATACAGTTAACAATGTAACTACAATTTTTGTTTGGTAACCACAAAAGTGCCGACCATTATGTCTATGAAAACACCACGTTAAAAATAGTTTATTGCAAAACCCACTTTTAACTATCATAACACATTCATGCACTCCATGAGTACACCAGATATTCTTAGCTCCTATTATTGTTTCTTCCACTCTTTCCTTACCGCAAACTTTTTCCATAAATTAATAATGTTATGACTATGATAATTCATTACTTTATAGAGTTATTAATTTAAAGAAAAAATCATTTTTTATTTATATTTTAAAATATATTTTATTTAAAAGAAAGAAAGAATATATCATTCATAATATTATATATTAATTAAAACCTTATAGATTTGAATTTCAGCTATTTTTATGAGATTATTTGATTCATTTTATGCATGTTGAATACATATGGAAGTATACAAATGAGTTTTTATATGTACTTTGATACAGTAACACTAAAATATTGAAAGGAAAAATAAAAATTAGAGATACAATTCATTTTGAAGATTTTTAGAAACAATAAAATGCTTTATTTATGTATATATAAAATTTATTGATATACTAATTATTAATTTATTATTCCAATGGGACCATTTAATTAGGTATGAATTTTTAAATATTTTTATCTTATTATTTTATAGAATTATTTCATATTTTACACTGGTTCAACTTGGGAGCGTAAGAATTTATTAACTTACCGTGTTTATTAACTTATCGAATATTCATTTATAGCGTTTCTAATGTATGTAGTAATCTTTTTTTTTTCATCACTTCATCTTTAGCTCTAAAATAGAGCATTAATAGAATAAAACAATTTCATTATAAAGTTATTCCATTTTAAAGTAAAACTTACTTTAGGAAAGATCTTTTTTTGGTCAAAACTTTACGAATAAATCTAAAAGAATTAACCATGCAAATTGAAAGTAATCATATTCAGTAATAAACTACTCATATATGCACATCACATTGACTAAGCAAAAGGATATAATTGTATCCAATGAGAAGGGTTTCACATTTTATCATTTCGTGAAAACAAAACCAAAGGAAGATGACGTGTTTCAACCTTTTCAAACCATATATTGATTCTCTTATCGATTTTATACCAATGGAAATACGACTTCTGATAACAGTACAAACAAAATTGACTTACATACATACCACTGAAATACAATGGCTGAAGAGTACTCAAATTTTTTTAGACCTTATTAATTTAAGTTATATCCATATATTGCTTAAGCAAAAACAAAACTCAAAGCATTTTTAATATGTAGTTGTTCGTATGAACACCCTGTGATTCAATTCAGCAGCAGATACATCTTCATTTATGTCAAAGATGACATCTGCAAAATCTTTTATTAAATCCGGAAAATATCAAAGAGAATCAAGTTAGAACAAACCAATATCTTGCCGAGTTTGGTGGTGATGACAAAAGTGGATGAGAGAACCCCTTTGACTTAGCAATTGATTATATCTACTAGGCTTGGGCACAAAAACTAGTCCCGAGGAACCGAACCGTGACTGAACCGAACAAATAGGGTATCGGGTCTATTCGGTTCTTGAGAAATACATGTTTGGGTTTTGCCTTTTAATACTTTCGGGTTACGGTGTGGTTCAGTGATAACCGATACTCATTTCAGTATCCGATTGAACCAAAGCAATAACTAAGCTTCACGTCCGACAATAAACCATTAGGCTTTACTTTTTTGATTATCCCAATCTACCTCTTCTTCTTGAGAACATTTATCGTCGACGGCGACTCCTCTCGAGAACATCTATCATCTCTGAGAGAATCGAAACCTAATCACATAAACCCTACATCTGATTTTCTATAAATGGAGAGTCTTGATCGATGCAGCTCCTTCACAACTCACAGCAGCAAAATAACTCAGTCTAAGGTTTACAATCCGAAACACTAAGTTCTTATTTCTTTTTTTCTGAATGATTCTTAATAGTTAATACGATCGTATTTGATCTCTAGTTTGATCGATCTTTCATTATAGTTCTTCAATCATACGGTTAAGTTTAACTAAGCAACCAATCTCTGATTCTTAATAGTTAATATTTGATCACAAATCCGATTCTCTGTGATCGTATTTGATCTCTGATTCTCTTGATTTTATTCTATTGATGGATTCATCATCAACTCCGAATGGCAAAGACAATGCCCATCAAAGAGAGCATGAGATAGATGGAACACAACAAGAGTTCATAACTCCTGACAGCAGAGGAAAAAGAAAAGAAGTCCACGGCTCAAGCAGATCTACATCTCAACCAGAGAAGGCAACTAAGACGATTAACCCATGGTCAAGTGTTTGGGATCACTACACAAGGACGACAGACAATCGAGACAAATGCGTCTGTCACTATTGCAAGAAGACTTTCGCTTGTCCAACCAAATCATGGACGTCCAACCTGCAGAAACATCTTACCACCTGCACACATTACAAAGCTTGGGAAGATGGAATGGTTCGTACTCAGCCTGCGATCGATTAGGATGGTCATCTGAAGGACGCCAAGGTTTCAGACGTTGTGGTCTTGGAAGCTAAAAGCAAGATGCTTGTCCTTGGTGAGCTGCCACTTGCCTTTGTTGAAAGCTTAGCATGGAAGTGTTTCTGCAACAAAGTGAATCTGCCTAAGCCACAGTCGAGGAGGACCGCAACAAGACGCATTGTTGAGATGTATGTGAAGAAGAAAGCTGCATTGAAGGAATGGTTCAAAGTTAACAAACAAAGAGTGTATCTTACAACAAACATATGGGTCGCTCAAGCTACATGTCGTGTTGCTACACTGGTAGTTTTACTTAGCTTAGTATTTTTTTGTTCTCTGATTTTATATATAACATTCACGACTAACTTTTTTTTGTTTGGTTTCGTATAGGTGCTAGTTATATGGTGATCATATCTCATTTCATCGATGCATCTTGGAAACTGAAGAAGCTTATCCTCGGCTTTGCATCTTGGAAACTGAAGAAGCTTATCCTCGGCTTTAAGTACATCACTGATCACAAAGGTCAGACCATTTCAACTGTTCTACTTGAGTGTTTAGTTGATTGGGGTATAGAGAAATCTTTTGTATTAGTGTTGACAATGCAACTGAAAATTCATCGGCTCTTATGAAGTTTAAGGCTAGTTTTGGTTTGCTTGGTAATGATGCAATGGTGCTCTTTGGGGGCTATATGCATTTGTGTTGTTCTGCACACATCATAAACTTGATAGTGGATGTTAGTGTTACGACTATTCGTAATACTATTTGCTATGTGAGATCAAACACTACTAGACTAAGATCGTTTAAACTGAGGGTTGATTCAGGGAAGTTAACAAGAGGCAGTTTACCTTTAGATTGTAAGACTCGATGGAACTCTACCTACTTGATGTTGTCAAAAGCTCTTGAGTTCAAGGTTGCATTCAACAAGATGGAGGCAGAGGACAGGCTATACAATGATTACTTCTTGGATTTTGACAATGGAAACAAACGCATTGGACCTCCTGAGATTGTAGACTGGAAGGCGATTAAGAGGTTAGTCAGGTTCCTCATTATCTTCTACAACTCCACCTTGGTTGTATCAGCATCCACTTCTCTGAACTCTTTTAACTGTTACGGTGAGATAGTAACAATAGAGAAGAACCTTATAGGTTTGACTAATAGTTTAGCTTTGGAGTTGAAGGCTATGGCTGAGGAGATGTTTGAGAAGTTCGATAAGTATTGGGATGGTATGAGGAACATCAACAAGATGTTGATAGTAGCAACAGTGTTTGATCGTAGGAAGAAGATGAAGTTTGCTAAGTTGTGTTTCGAGAAACTCTATGGGAAATATACCACAGATGCTAAAGAAATGTCTTAGTCTGTCATGGTTGTCTTTGGATATTTGTTCAAATAGTACAATACTCGGTTTGGTCCTGGTTTAGGAGTTGGTACATCTCAGACGACACAAGCTGCATCGTTTGGTAGCCAGGAGCAGTCAACGGATGAAAGGATCGATTTGATTGATGATTTTGGGTACGAGGGGATGGATTGCATGTATGACGAGTTGGTTGAGCTGATAGAAGTTCGTG
Source organism: Diplotaxis tenuifolia (assembly GCA_014822095.1). Classification (NCBI taxonomy): domain Eukaryota; kingdom Viridiplantae; phylum Streptophyta; class Magnoliopsida; order Brassicales; family Brassicaceae; genus Diplotaxis; species Diplotaxis tenuifolia. Next base: position 7,497 of record JABAYD010007080.1, on the reverse strand, counting down.
AAGTACAAGATGAGTTGGAAACTTATCTGAAACAGGGTGTAGTCAATCCGAGAACCATGCTTGGAGTAGAGTTTGATGTTCTGTCTTGGTGGAAGGTATATTACTCCAAGTTTCCTATTCTTGCAGAGATTGCTCGTGATGTCCTTGCCATACAAGTATCTTCTGTTGCTTCTGAAAGTGCAATTAGCCCTAGTGGCCGAATCATTAGCCCTCATAGGAGTTGCCTAACTCACTATATGATTGAAGTTCTAATGTGTTCTGAGCAATGGATGAAGACAGACTTGCGTGGCAGTGAAGGCAGAGTGATGACAATGGAACAAATTCTCAGTGAATTTGAGTATGAAGACAAGCTCAATAGAGGTATATCACTTATTACTTATCAGTTATCACTTATAACTTTTAATGTGTTCTTGACAATGCTTTTCTTTATAACTTGTTTCAAAGTGTGATTCTCAAGCAAGACAAGAGGAATGAGTCTAGGATGCGCTTTGGAGAAGTTGAGGATGTGCTTGGTTGGTTTCTTTGCAGTATGTTGATGTTCTGTTTTTTTTTTTAGTTTGTTCTCTTGTTGTTAGTTCTGTTTTGTTTTCAAAACTTGCATTTGTGGATTTGCGGCTAAGATCAGTGTATGTTTTGTTCCTTTCTCAAATATGGAATGAAATTTTTAGTTTAGTTATGGCCTTGTTCCCTTACCTATGTGTTTCTGCCATTATTATTGTTATTTCCAAACCTTTTGAGTCTTTGACTCCTTTAGTCTCGAGTTAAACAAAGGTCAAGATTCAATTTTCAAAGTTTGAAATATGCCTAGTTTGAAACCGATGAAGTCTTTCTATGTACTGTTTCAAAGACACTTTCTCTATTCACAATCACAACAAAAGCAACAGGAGCATCCAGTCAATACAACAAGAGCAAAATATGATGCGGAGATCAGCTATTTGGGAGCACTACACAAGAACAGAAAACAATGAAAACAAATGTATATGTAACTATTGCAACAACACTTTTGCTTGTCCTCCTAATATTGGCACATCCATCCTCCGTAGACATCTTCAAAGCTGCAAACAATTCAAAGTATGTGGCTATGTAGAAGAGTATGAAATGGTGACAAGCTTGATATTCATGCTTTCATTTATAACTTACTTGTTTATAACTTATTTCAGATCATGATATCCAACCGAGACAAGACCTTCTTGTTCGGAAATGAATTGAAGTGATTTAAACTATGAGAGCAATTGAGAAATGGGATTTTGGTTAAGTATTATGATCAAATAATTGTTTTAAGTACTTTTTTGGTTATTTTGGTTACAATTTGGAACCGAATGGTTCCTTCGGATAAATGTAACCACAATAAGTTCAAGTATAATGAGTATTGGTTACTTTTCGGTTATTCAAACTCAGAACCGAACCCACCCGAACCCGGGTGGACCCGACTCGAACCCGACCAGAAAATTATATATACCCAAATGACTATCTGTATTGGAAACCCGAAAGAACCGAAACCCGAAAAACCCGACCCAAACCTGATTGGGTACCCGAATGCCCTGGCCTATCATCTACTCTATTAAAATAGAGTCATTCTCTTATCTACTTATACAAGTTGTCATTTAAATTTGGACCATTTCTAGAATGTTACAAATAATATACGACACATAGTTGATTGAACCATATTACTTACATTAAACCAACACGATTAAAATGCATATTTAGATATAATCAAAATATGAATTGTGGAAATTTACTAATTATATAAAACCAATAGATTTAATATCTTAACAGTTCCTTAAAAAATATGAAAATCTACTAATTATATGAAACCAATAGATTTTAGAGATCGTAATATACCATCTATTTTATTTTTATTAAATAATGAACTGATTAATAAAATAAAGTCATTCTTTCTTTGTTTGAATTATTTCTTTATAAAATAAAATCAATTATATTTATTTTTATTAAATAATTTCTTTTGTTTTTCAAATTTAAGAAATCGTTTGTTTTTGTTTTATTTATATTAAAACAAAATATTTCTTTTACTACTGATGCAAGTTATCATTTAAATTTGGATTTTTTCTAGAATGTTACAAATAATATACGACGTATAGTTGATTGAACCGTATTGAACTGCATTACTTAAATTAAACCAATACGATTAATATGCATATTTAGATATTATCAAAATATGAACTATGGAAATTTAATAATTATATGAAACCAATAGATTTTGGAAATCGTAATATGTTTTATTTTTATTAAATAATTTATTGTTTTTTATATTAAATGTAAAGCAAAACCAAAAACCAAATCTAAAAACTAAAAACCAAAACCAATATCTGAAAACGTGGGTTATATTTTTGTTTTTGTTCATTTAAAAAATAAACTATTGCAATTTTTTTTAAATGTCATCTTTTTCAATTTTAAATTAAATGTTCGATTATTTGGGATTTGTTTTGTTGGTAATATCAGTTCAAAATAACTCATCAGATCTAAAAACCATAACCCAAAGTTGAAAATCAAAAATATAAACTTAAAAACTATAAAACAAAAATCAAAATCTAAAACTTAATCTAAAATTAAAAAGCAGAAACTAAAAATTAATAAAAACCATCATCAACAAAAATTTCGAATTACGTACTAATTTTTTACCAAAACATATTTTAAATAAAAACAAAATCTAGTGGATAATTGAGTTTAGGTTTAGACTCAAACATACAGTTTAGGGTCTGACGGTTTATAAAGCCCCTTGGTTTAAATTGTAGAGTTCATAAAAATTTGTACCATAATATATGGCTCTAATCCTTAATAATAAAATAGAGTTTTTTCTCTCCTTGGGGGGTTTTATGGCATTTGTCACATTTTCATTTGCTGAAATTTTTAAATGGATTTGGGCTTTTATATAAAATTGTTGAATTTTCAAAATAGTTATGCAAAACATTATGGGTTTTCTAAACGTTTTGCAAATTAGGTTAAAAACCCGTACCTAAAACGTTTTTTCACTTTATTTTTGTCATCTCGATTTCCTTTCCATCACCACGTTTCTGAAACTATCGAAGTTACTCTTAACCTCCCTCTGTCCGCGTATAAATATTTGATTGAAGCAATAAACAGAATTTTCATCCGTCCAGCTTCCATGCGTTCTTCATCTATCTTACACTATATATATGAGATCTCAGGGGAGGCATTTGCACGAACCAGAAGTGAGGATCCCGAACAACTATTCTTTACACAATCACCTATCTTTCCAAATTCTCTTTGGAAGCAGCTACCATAAAGGCGAATTCTCAATTCCTTCTCTCTCCATTGAAGGCTGGTCGGTGTAGGGGCGACGGTTAGGACACGGTTTCTCCGTTATGCTAGAACTAAGGGTTGTGGATAACTTGAGGGAGCTTCTGCTACTACTGGTTCCTTGCATGATGAACCTGTGTATGGTGGATTAACTGATGATGAACCAGCCGGAAAAAAAGCCTGCAATACTTAAGCTCCTAGCATCGTGAGTCACCAGGTCCAAATGAAATGTCATAAGTGTCATAAAACCCCAAGGAGAGAAAAAAAACTCTACTTTATTACTAAAGATTTTTTTTGTTGTCGTTTTTTTTCAACTTTCCTTCTTCTTCGCGTTGATCGTCAGCAAAACTTTGTCCCACCAGTGATTCATCAAAAACAAAATATTGGTTTTTAGTGCTGTCACTTTGTAATTAAGTGAGATCCGGTCCAACCAAATATAGACACATAGTACTAAAATCATCATGACTTTGCTTCCAAACTTGCTAATAATCTGAGAATAATAAAAATCCAGTCAAATAGCAAATAATAGTTAATCGCAATAACAATAACCCCAATTCATATCAACTATGCTTTCGTTTTAGCTAGGTTCTTGGTCTTTTGATTTTCCACACATCAATCCAACCTAAGGCCTATAAATGTCTATGTCATCCATATTCACATTAACGTTTTCTGCACCTTTCGCTTCTGAGACCTTCATCTCAACATCACCATATCTTCCGATGACATTCATGCTCATCCTTATGCCGCACTGGCAATATCATGTAAGGTATGCTCAATTCATCTCCTAAAATGCTCACAAAAGTTATATAAGTAGTAGATCACGAATTCCCTGCAACCAAAGCTGCATCAACATGTGAAGTGATTCATGACAAAAGGGTACTTACGTAGCGTAGTATTACTTTTTAGCATATTCATCACTCATCGCCTTTTCTAGAATTTCAAATAGTTTTCGTAAATAGTCAGTAAGTGGTCTCTACGGATCTTTCTGGTTTGGATTACCAGAGATCAAACTTCTAACATGGATGAACAGTAATTTGCGGAGGAGATGTTCCATCACAAACTCTTTGTCAATAGATAAGAGGAACCAACTCTTATAACTTCCTCCCACCTGCCAAATACTTGAATATATACTAATGACTGCAAAAACAGGTGAGCATCACCATCACCAGCACATTTGAAGACAACTTCAACAATAAATTGTATAGAGTCTACTTCAATTTTAAAAGCTTAAAATGGTGACTATTTTAAATTTTACTATCTTCTATGTGGCATATTGTCAATAATTATTCACCACATGCTTTTTAATTGTTTCAAATAATTTATTAATCCCAAAATATGACAAAAACAATCACCTACAAGACATATTAGCTGATACACAAAAATACGAAGAGAAACTCAAACAAAATATAATCAACCCAACAGATGATCTTACCATCTTCTAACAACCTAACAATACATGCCTTTAAAGGCGAGGATTCCCTTTTAAATAATAGCTACCCAACAACCTTGCTCAAAACTTTTACATAAAAGCACAATAACATATATATGTGAGCAAGTAGAAAATAAATACACACAAGAAGAAGATCTTACACATACATGATTCACCAAAAGAGGTTGTTAATATATTAGATTTTAATAATAAAAAAACTAACTTAAAAGTTACAAAAAATAAAAAGGTAACTAACTTATAATATTTTCTCTATTACCTTGAATTAGATATTTTATTTTCGTTTGTCTAAATTTACGTTTTCCTAAAGTTATGTAAAAAGAAAACAAGCTACTGAATTTATGAAACACAAATAACAAAAGAAAAATAATTTAAGTAAATTTATAAGCCTCATTATACTTATTATCATATTCAAATTTAATACTTAAGCAAAAAAACATAATAGATGCATTTTCAATTATACAATTTGAAAACATAAAGAATAAACTAATAATAAATAATTAAGAAAATATATAGTTAAAATTAATGTTAGTTTTAATGAAAACTTATTTTTTATATTGTACTTCATAGTTGCTCACCCGCCCGTAGAGTCCCTAGTTTTCCATAATTAAGGTTATTTTCACAACCTTACCCAACCCTCAAGATAAAGAAAATATACATGATAGTAATTAATATAAATATTTAAACTACTATAATTATATTTAAAAATTAAAATGATATATATGGAGTTGATTACACTTAGAGACACTTTTTTGACTTTTTTTGACACTTGGTTGTGGGCTATGAATAAAATATAGACAATTTGATTCTCAATAAAAATGATAATTGTGGCCAAAGTATACGTGGATGGCTGTTGAGTAATAAGTAGACATGTATGTGTGGACAGAACAAGTATAAAATAGTATTATGAACATGACAATTGTGGACGAAACATATTAGCCGTGGATACATGATTAGAGATATTTTACAATGAATTGTTGAAACCATTTTCATGGATTAGGGAAATTAAAATACATTAGTAAATCAACAATTTGACATATTAGTTCATTACAATTTACAAAAACCAGAGGAACAAGAAACGCAATAAACAAAACATATTTGAATCAATAAAAAGTAGGAATAGAATAACAAACCAGTGACACAACATTAGAGATCTAAACTCAAAATATTGAATTAAACAAACCAAATGTGATTCATTGAATTATTTTCTTACAAAAACACATGAGTATATGAGAGGTCTCAGTCCATCCACGTTTACTTAAACAACATATGCAACTTTTTGTATGTGTTCAACTTACTATATTCCTATCATCCACATCAATCAGTACCTGTCCAACCTCCTCTGCCTTTGTTAATGATTCCAATGGGAGAAGACAACCGTACTCCCAAAACAATCTTCACAGCAAATGAACATATCCAAAACCAGACCATAAACACCATCCAAACAAGAGGGAGACGATGACTCAGCCACACACCACCATCTGTCCACACAGCCGCGCACGGATCTATAGAATGACATCTAGTTGAATTCTACGACTAGATCCATGGGCAATATGCTTCTCTGGTTACACAAACATTTTCCAAAAGCAGATCGGAGGGGGAAATCACATCCACAACCACAACCGATCCATCCTCGCGTCAACTACCTCCGAGCTTCATCCAAATCTATGGTTTGGCCAAGAGAAGATCTTTCCCAGGACCAGCGAGAATCAGATCCATGGACATTGGGGACACGCGAGTGAGGAAGCAAGGATGGGAAAAGGGAAGAGAAAAAAAAGAAGGGCACCGACACTCTTGTCGTCGTCGATGTATTTTGCAAAAAGATTATGTTTTCAAGCGGACATTTTTCTAAAGAGCATTTAGGCGTTTTTTAACTAAAGGATATTAAAGTCTTTCACACACAATAAAGTGTGTCTTAGAATGAAATATGAAAATCATAAAATGTCTCAAGATAAAAAAATCTAATAAGGAAGCCAACACACTTCACAACAAAAGCAGAAATGAAGTACCCTTCAACCATGTGGCCATGGTCAAAACCATATCAATCCTTTTATACTATTTCATGATCATTCAACTAACTCATTGTCACGAATCTCATTTCACATTATCTATTCATTACTTACACAATTAAACTCTCATCAAACTGAATATCGTGGATAAATTAGGGTTAAATAGATAAAATCGAAGCACAACATGTAATAGCATTTATATATAGAGACAGTGGCACAGCCGCAACAAAAATGTAAGACACTTGCAATTGCGTATTCCAATGTCTCTCCTCTGACCATCTTTGACCTTCGTCTTTTCTTTCTCATTGCCTTATTCATCTTCTTTTACACACACTCCCTCTCAATAATCAAGTGAAATGACAGAGCTAGAAAAACAAACTCGTCGTGTTTTCATTTAAAAGGCTGTATATTATATAAATTAAACTTATTAGCCCCATCCCAAAGCTTATATGCATTTACTTCTCTCCATCTCACCACATCAAACATATATATACACAAACATATGCTCAGATTAAATGTATATATATGTAGATAGATAGAGAGAGTCCCCATGCACAGATTAAATGTATATATATGTAGATAGATAGAGAGAGAGATTATAACCACGGTTTTCGCGCTAACCCTCTTGTTAAGACATATATATATATATATATGAATTTATTATAAATACGTATATAATTGTTGGTTATAACCCAATCATTCCTCTTCAACCAAAGGGACAAACAAGAGACTTCATCCCATACGCCCTTTTACAAAAAAATT
>JABAYD010007078.1:3240-26285 GCA_014822095.1 Diplotaxis tenuifolia | reverse complement strand
AGGGTTTGCAGTAGATGTGGCTAGAGAGCCTCCAAGTTGTTGCTTTTGTATCTTCTTCTAAGAGACTAGAGGATGCAAGATAGGGTCACAAAGGGACAAACTATGGATTGGCTAAGAATGTCTTGTAGTGACAACAATCGGTGGACTTGGTTGGATGTGTTTGTCAAGTAAAAATCTGTTTACGTCATCTATTACGTCTACAGTTCAGTTTTTTTTTTTTGCTCTCCAAGTATCTTTATTCTATATAACCTTCTCACAACTACAATCCAGAATCAAAGAAAAACTTGAGAGCATGGGTTCTGAAACATCTCAAAAACCTTATCCTCATCTTCACTTTGTTCTCTTCCCTTTCATGGCTCAAGGCCACATGATTCCCATGGTCGACATCGCAAGGCTCTTAGCTCAACGCGGTGTGACCATAACAATTATCACTACACCTCGCAACGCAGAGAGGTTCAAGAACGTTCTAACCCGCGCCATTGACTCTGGCTTGCCCATCAAGGTAGTGCATGTGAAGTTTCCATATCAAGAAGCTGGCATGCCAGAAGGAAAAGAGAATATAGATTTGCTTGACTCCATGGAGCTCATGATACCTTTCTTCAAAGCGGTTAACATGCTCGAAGAACCGGTCCAGAAGCTCATGGAAGAGATGAGTCCTCCACCTAGCTGCATAATCTCTGACATGTGTTTGTTTTACACAAGCAAACTCGCCAAGACTTTCAATATTCCAAAGATCCTCTTCCATGGCATGTGCTGCTTTTGTCTTCTCTGTATGCATGTTTTACGCGAAAATCTCGAGTTCTTGGAGAGTTTGAAGTCAGACAAAGAGTACTTCACAGTTCCTAACTTTCCTGATAGAGTTGAGTTCACAAGACCTCAGGTTCCTGTGGAGACATATCTTCCTGGAGAGTGGAAGGAGTTCATTGATGAAATGAAAGAAGCTGATAAGACATCTTATGGAGTGGTGGTCAACACATTTCAAGAGCTGGAGCCTGCTTATGTCAAAGACTACAAGGAGGCTAGGTCAGGTAAAGCATGGTCCATTGGGCCTGTTTCCTTGTGTAACAAGGTGGGAGAAGATAAAGCTGAGAGGGGGAACAAATCGGATATTGATAAAGATGAGTGTCTTAAATGGCTTGACTCTAAGGAACATGGTTCTGTTCTGTACGTTTGTCTTGGAAGTATCTGTAATCTTCCTTTGTCTCAGCTCAAGGAGCTTGGCCTAGGGTTAGAAGAGTCCCAAAGACCTTTTATTTGGGTCATAAGAGGTTGGGAGAAGAACAAAGAGTTAGTTGAGTGGATCTCAGAGAGTGGGTTTGAAGAAAGAATCAAAGAGAGAGGACTTCTCATCAAAGGATGGTCTCCTCAAATGATTATACTCACACATCCTTCTGTTGGAGGGTTCTTGACGCATTGTGGATGGAACTCAACTCTTGAAGGGATAACCTCTGGTCTACCACTCCTTACATGGCCTCTATTTGCAGACCAATTCTGCAATGAGAAACTAGTTGTGCAGGTGCTAAAAGCCGGTGTGAGAGTAGGGGTAGAGGTGCCTATGAAATGGGGAGAAGAGGAGAAGATAGGAGTGTTGGTGGATAAAGAAGGAGTGAAGAAGGCAGTGGAGGAGTTAATGGGTGAGAGTGATGAAGCTAAAGAGAGGAGGAGAAGAGCCAAAGAGCTTGGAGAGTTAGCTCACAAGGCTGTGGAAGAAGGGGGCTCTTCTCATTCTAATATCACTTCCCTTTTGGAAGACATAATGCAACAAGTGTAATACAATAATTGATTTATGTCATTGTTAAAAGATATAGAAACATTTATACATTATTCTTCATTTGCTTTATTTGGAGGATAGGAGACATAGTCCAACATGTCTAGCAGAAGAAAAAGTCAGTGATAATAACATTCACTATCTGAAGTAAAGTTTTAAAAAGTTTGGTTAAATTTTCTTTTAAGCATATATAAAAACTTTTATGAACAAATAGAATTTTGGTGTGTTCTAAACCTTTCATATAAATTTGATATCGTCAGCTTCCTTTTGTTTTTGTTCACTCATTTCTACATTGCTCCTTTTCATTCAACTTTCTAATCTTTGTTATAAAATTAAAATTCTTATCATCTCATTATACACATAAGCTTTTTCATATCTGATGCTATTAAAAAAATAAAATAAACACAAATTATTCATTAAAAGTCATCAAATATTTCAAAAGACAGTGAAATAATATACTCCCTCTGTTTCTTATGTAAGTAGTTTTAGTTGAATTCAACTAAAAAAGTAGCATTTAAAGTATAAATTAAAAATGGTTTAACCAATCATAAATAAATTTATATTATTTGATTGGTCACACTATACCCAATAAAAATAAAAATTACATAGAATAATGAAAACTACATATATTTTGAAACAACCAAATTTTCTTTAAACTATTTACGATATGAAACGGAGGGAGTATTATATATCATACAAAATGCACTACTAGAATGTTAACAATAATTTTTAGATAGATTTTTTTTCAACTTTCAACATACTATATATATATACATAAGTCCTCTTAATGTTAATATGTTATACAAGAATCCTAGAATAACATGTTAGCACATTGAAATTGACTTTTTGCTGCCTCTGATAGATATTGCCGTGTGGCCAAGGTTGATTGGGAAGCTTTGAAATAAACGTTGAAGTTTCAAAGACAATTTGATTTTGATAATGTCCGAGAAAGAGTTCAATTTAACTTTTGTTTCTTCTTGAACATACAGCTTTTGTTGATTTTGGTGAAGGCTTTCCATTACTACTTTTTTTTTTCACATCTTATATATACGCTAACGATCACACATCAACAATCATCTACTAAATCATTTTGATCAAACCTCAGAAACTTCTGAATCACCATGGCTTCCAAAGCATCTCAACAAGTTCATCCTCCTCTTCACTTTGTTCTCTTCCCTTTCATGGCTCAAGGCCACATGATTCCCATGGTTGATATCGCAAGGCTCCTTGCTCAGCGTGGTGTGACCATAACAATCGTAACCACGCCTCACAACGCAGAGAGGTTCAAAAATGTCTTAAACCGTGCCATTGAATCCGGTTTGCCCATCAGCGTAGTGCATGTGAAGCTTCCATATCAAGAAGCTGGGCTGCCGAGATGAAACCTAGACCAAACTGTCTAGTTTCTGACTTGTGTTTGCCTTACACAACCAAAATCGCCAAGGCTTTCAATATTCCAAAGATTGTTTTCCACGGAATGTCATGCTTTTGTCTTTTGTGTATGCATGTTCTACACCAAAACATAGAGATCTTGCATAATTTGAAGTCGGACAAAGAGTATTTCTTTATTCCTAGTTTTCCTGATAGAGTTGAGTTTACAAAGCCTCAAGTTCCCGTGAGAATCAACGAAACTGGAGACTGGAAGGAGTTTTTGGATGCAATGGTGGAAGCAGAAGCCACATCCTATGGTGTAATCATCAACACGTTTCAGGAGTTGGAGCCAGCTTATGTCAAAGATTTTAAAGAGGCTAGAGATGGGAAAGTATGGTCCATTGGACCTGTTTCCTTGTGCAACAAGAAAGGAGAAGACAAAGCTGAGAGGGGAAACAAGGCGGTCATTGGTCAAGAAGAATGTTTTAAATGGCTTGATTCTAAAGAAGAGAAGTCAGTGTTATATGTTTGCCTTGGAAGTATTTGCAGTCTTCCTCTGTCTCAGCTCAAGGAGCTAGGGTTAGGGTTAGAAAAATCTCAAAGACCTTTTATTTGGGTCATAAGAGGGTGGTAAAAGAGAGAGGGCTTCTCATAAAAGGATGGGCACCTCAGGTGCTTATCCTTTCACACCCTTCTGTTGGTGGATTCTTGACACATTGTGGATGGAACTCGACTCTTGAGGGGATAACCTCAGGTGTGCCGTTGCTTACATGGCCATTGTTTGGAGACCAGTTCTGTAACCAGAAACTGGTTGTGCAGGTTCTTAAGGTTGGTGTAGGAGCTGGGATTGAAGAAACTATCAAATGGGAAGAAGAGGATCAAATAGGAGTGTTGGTGGATAAAGAAGGAGTGAAGAAGGCAGTGGAGGAGTTAATGGGTGATAGTGATGAAGCTAAGGAGAGGAGAAGAAGAGCCAAAGAGCTTGGAGAGTTAGCTCACAAGGCTGTGGAAGAAGGAGGCTCTTCTCATTCTAATATTACTTTCCTTTTGGAAGACATAATGCAACTAGCACAATCCAATAATTGATTTATGTCTTTGTTCAAAGAAATAAAAACATTTAAACATTTTTCAGTTGCTTTGTTTGAAGAATTGTAGACTTAGTCCAATACGTCCAGCAGAAGACAAGACAGTGATGATAACTTTCACTTTCTCATATTCATCTTCCAAATTAGCTAAAATTTCTTTGAGACATATCTGTAAGCTTTTATAAACGGTTGAGCTATAATCTCATTGTGTCCCTAAAATAAGTGCTATTTTTCTATAACATTTGGTGGATTCTAAACCAAGTAATCAACATAAATTTCTTTTCAAGGAAATTGTGAGATAATATTTTGAGTAGTGAAAAACTCAAGTTTGAGACTTTTTGATGTTCGTCAGTTTCCTTTTGTTTTAGTTCACTCACTTTTATAGTGCTCACTTTCAAAATATCAAGTCATCAAATGTTTTTAAAGGATACGTATATAATGTTATATACTAATTCCACTAGTAGAACTTTATACAGTGGTTTTAGCTAGATTCTTATTCAGTTTTAAAACATGGAGATTTACTTATTATTTATAGGACGTACATTTGTTTACACACGAATCCTAGAATAACATGCGAAACCATCTTTAATGTCTTTTTTTTAAGAATACATCATTTAATATTAATTAAAAATCTAATAATAAATTATTATTTATTTTTTCATTACATATAATTTTTTTGAAATTTTAACTGTATACCGTATTTGTTATTAATAAATCTTTAAAATCACTTAATATTATTTTTTCAATTCTATAAAATTAACAATTTTACTTGATTAATACTTAATTATACATTCTATTTTTGAATTTGTAATTTTTATTAAGATATTTTAGATAATGAAATAATATATATAAATGAATTGTATTTTTTTAATTTTAAAATATATTTAGATTTCAGAAAAAAATTCTTATTATGAATTTAATAATTATTTAATTAAATAAAATTAAAATTAGTTTTTTATTTTTAAATAATTTATATATTTTATCCAGGATATAAACAATATTAACCGTTCTAACTTTTAACGTAAAAATTTTGATGCGAAAAATAACTTTGCAGTAATAATAGTATAGAGAAATTATAAATTATCCGTACACATAATCAATATACAAATACTAAAATGGGCATTTAACTCCACCATAAGTTTTTTTCTGAAAAAAATTCAACCGTAAGTTTCTTACTTTCTTTCGTGTTTAATTCTCGTTTGTTCTTAATCTTTTGTTGAATTTGATTTTCGCTTCTTCTGATACATATTACCGTGGGCGAAGATTGATTTAAAGGCTATGAAATTGAACGTTGAATTTTCAAAGACGATTTCATTTTGGTAATGTCCGAGAGAGTTAAAAATTGATTTTGTGTCTTGCGCATCAAGTATCTTAATTACCTCCTGGTAACTTTAAGGAAATTCAAGGACACTAGTAGACGCAGAATGGTCACACAATGACACCGGAAGAAAGTATTGTCCACGAAACGTCTAATTGAACGTAATAATCTTTCTTTTACGTACAACAAATTTATGTGTTGCTTGACGTCATCTACTACATCATCTTGGTCTTATAAATCTTACATAACCTCACAATCAGTCGATAACACACTCACAATACAATCAAAACAAACTTGAAAGTTACTCACTGAGTTGAAATCACTATGGCTTCCCAAAGAACCCAACAAGTTCATCCTCCCCTTCACTTTGTTCTCTTCCCTTTCATGGCTCAAGGCCACATGATTCCCATGGTTGATATCGCAAGGCTCCTTGCTCAGCGTGGTGTGACCATAACAATTGTCACCACGCCTCACAACGCAGAGAGGTTCAAGAATGTCTTAAACCGTGCCATCGAGTCTGGTTTGCCTATCAACGTAGTGCACGTGAACCTTCCATTACAAGAAGCTGGGCTGCCTGAAGGACAAGATAACATCGATTCCCTTGACTCGATGGAGTTGATGATACCTTTCTTTAGAGCAGCTAACATGCTGGAAGAGCCGGTCATGAAGCTGCTAGAAGATATGAAACCTAGACCAAGCTGTCTAGTTTCTGATTTTTGTTTGTTTTATACAAGCAAAATCTCCAAGGCCCTTAATATACCAAAGATTGTTTTTCATGGAGCGTCTTGCTTTTGTCTTTTATGCATGCATGTTTTACGTGGAAACATAGAGATCTTGCATAATTTGAAGTCTGACAAAGAGTATTTCTATGTTCCTAATTTTCCTGACAGAGTTCAATTCACAAAGCCACAAGTTCCTGTGAATACCGATGAAAAGGCTAGAGACTGGACGTACTTCTTGGACGAAATGGTGGAAGCAGATAACACATCCTACGGTGTGATCATCAACACATTTCAAGAGTTGGAGCCAGCTTATGTCAAAGATTTCAAAGAGGCTAGAGATGGGAAAGTATGGTCCATTGGACCTGTTTCCTTGTGCAACAAGAAAGGATCAGACCAAGCTGAGAGAGGGAACAAGGCGGTGATTGGTCAAGAAGAATGTCTCAAATGGCTTGATTCTAAAGCAGAAGGGTCGGTTCTATATGTTTGCCTCGGAAGTATCTGCAATCTTCCTCTATCTCAACTCAAGGAGCTAGGGTTAGGGTTAGAGAAATCTCAAAGACCTTTTATTTGGGTCATAAGAGGTTGGGAAAAGTATAATGAGCTTGCTGAGTGGTTCTTAGAGAGTGGTTTTGAAGAAAGGGTAAAAGTGGTTGTGGAGGTTCTTAAAGTCGGTGTAGGAGCTGGGATTGAAGAGGTTATGAAATGGGGTGAAGAGGAGAAGATAGGAGTGTTGGTGGATAATGAAGGTGTGAAGAAGGCAGTGGAAGAGTTAATGGGTGATGGTGATGAAGCTAAAGAGAGGAGAAGAAGAGCCAAAGAGCTTGGAGAATTAGCTCACAGGGCTGTGGATGAAGGAGGCTCTTCTCATTCTGATATCACTTCCCTCTTACAAGACATATCGCAGTTGGCACAATCCAAGAATTGATCACATCATTTAATAAAAAAAAAAGATATTTGCTTAAATTTATAAAAATAAATGTTACCAATAATGTTTTTCTTAAGTAAAGTATAGTTCATCATTTCTCTAATAATGTAGTTTGTCATAGAAAATGATAAACGATAATTTTTAAAAATAAATGTTATGTTATGTCATACGACGAAGCTTTCACTTGTACATTTGCATGGTCTTCTCTTTTGTCGATGTAGATTTTTGATGCTTCTAAAAATATAAAAGTATAATTTGTTAGCTGTGGAGACAGTGGAGTTGTTGATATATATACGAAAGTGTTGTAGATTTACTCATCTTTTGATGGTCATGATAAATTATGAACGTGTAATAATAACCATGTATATAATCTTTTCATTTTTGTTTAATGAGGATTATCTTTCTTTTTATCAATAAAACAAAATGATAAATGATGAGTATTATAAGTTTTAGGCCTTTTTTGTTGGTACTTTGAAGGTTGTTGTAAATATCTAGTTGGCTGTATAGAGAAATGGAGAGTCAAGTTTGAATTTCTGTCTTCTATGTTATCCAAATTTGATTTTCTAAGGCTGTGCACTCTATGCTATCTTCTCGACGTAGTCCTCAAGAATAGGACTCTAGCTCTTTTTGTCTTTTAGTTATATGAATACAAAATGACAATGAGTCCCCGCCACGGAATATACAAATCTATGTGAACCATATTGTGTTTTGTAATGAATAAACCAATTTGTTATTGTTCTCTCTTACACCATTTTTATTTTATTTTCTCATGAGTATAAATATACATACATATATGCAAGCAGAGCACACAACCCAAATCAAAGTAAACACACACACACACAAAATTAGAGAGTTTCTCATGGCTTCTAAAACATCTCAACAATTCCATCCTCCTCTTCACTTTGTTCTCTTCCCATTCATGGCTCAAGGCCACATGATCCCCATGGTCGATATTGCAAGGCTCTTGGCTCAGCGTGGTGTTACTATAACCATTGTCACCACACCTCACAACGCTTCCCGGTTCAAGAACGTTCTTAACCGGGCCATTCAGTCCGGTTTGCCCATCAATCTTCTCCAAGTGAAGTTTCCATCTCAAGAACCGCATGGACACGAGAATGTGGACTTGCTTGATTCATCGAGGCCGTTGACATCTTTCTTTAAAGAAATTAATATGCTCGAGGAACCGGTGGAAAACCTCTTTAAAGAGATAGAACCTAGACCAAACTGCATAATAGCCGACATGTGTTTGCCTTTTACAAACAGAATCGCCAAGAACTTTGGTATACCAAAGATCGTCTTCCATGGAATGGGTTGCTTCAACCTTCTTTGTATACACATTATGCGCCAAAACTTAGAGTTTTGGGAATCTATAGAGTCTAACAAGGAGTACTTCCCCATCCCAAATGTTCCTGATAAAGTTGAGTTCACAAAAGCTCAGCTTCCTCTGGTTGCAACTACTGATGGAGAGTGGAAAGAGATGTTAGACGGGATGGTTAATGGGGATAACACTTCTTATGGTGTGGTTGTCAATACATTTGAAGAGCTGGAGCCAGCTTATGTTAGAGACTACAAGAAGGTTAAGGCAGGTAAAGTATGGAGCATCGGTCCGGTTTCCTTGTGCAACAAGGTAGGGATAGACAAAGCTGAGAGAGGAAACAAGGCGGCCATTGATCAAGAGGAGTGTCTCAAGTGGCTTGATTCTAAAGAAGAAGGATCAGTGCTATATGTTTGCCTTGGAAGTATATGCAATGTTCCTCTGGCTCAGCTTAAAGAGCTAGGGCTTGGCCTTGAGGAATCACAAAGACCTTTTATTTGGGTCATAAGAAGGTGGGAGAAGTATAATGAATTAGATGAATGGCTTTCAGAGAGTGGATTTAAAGATAGAATTCAAGAAAGAGGGCTTCTCATTAGAGGATGGGCACCACAAGTGCTTATCCTTTCACATCCTGCTGTTGGAGGATTCTTGACTCACTGTGGATGGAACTCGACTCTTGAAGGGATCACCTCGGGTGTTCCATTGCTCACATGGCCATTGTTTGGAGACCAATTCTGCAATGAGAAACTGGCTGTGGAGGTGTTAAAATTCGGTGTGCCATCAGGTGTTGAAGATCCAATGAGTTGGGGAGAGGAGGAGAAGATAGGAGTGTTGGTGGATAAAGAAGGAGTGAAGAAGGCAGTGGAAGAATTAATGGGTGAGAGTGATGATGCAAAAGAGAGGAGAAGAAGAGCCAAAGAGCTTGGAGAGTTAGCTCACAAGGCTGTTGATGAAGGAGGCTCTTCACATTCCAACATCACATTACTCTTGGAAGACATAATGCAACAAGCACAAATCAAGACTTGATTGTATCTTTGCTCTTGAGAGGATCATACCTAATTATGTAATATGTTAGTAATACTTATACCTATATCCCAAATAGTTATGCAAAGGTTAAACCGTCTAAACACTATTAGTCTATCAATTTAGACGTCAAGATTTAGAAACCAAAGGGTGTTCGTAACAGTTCAATGAATATATATGTAGGACTGTCTAAAACTTGTTTGCTGTTTTACAAGTTTTAATAATTGTTCTTACTTATAATTTTTTTGTTTTAAAATGTAGTAGAGTGTAGAAACACATGTTGTAACGTGGTCCTGACTCCTGTGGAGTCCAGCATGAATATTGCTTCTAGCAGCTCCGCAGAGCTCAGACTTATCAGCAGAATTATTTCTTTCCGTGAAAATGTGACAGGAACCGATTTCACCACTGTCACACACAACGTGGAGCTTTCTTAACAAAGGCGGCTGATATTTTCTTTAGCTTACAGTTTTTTCATTCTAATGCCGACCAAAATATTACCTTGCCAGAGATGTTTTTATCACTTATTTTGTTTTTTAGATTGTATTGTTTAATATGTGGAATGTAGTTGTCCAAAGAGATAAATAGAGAGTTCAAGTTTGATTTTATTTTATTTTTGGTTATTTTTGCGGCTGTGGACACTTCACTCTATGTGTGTGGGTTATGAGTACAAAAGAGGACATGTGAGTGGCCGCCACGGAACGTGGCTTCCTAGTTTCTGTGTGTCTAAGCAATAAGCCAATTTGCTTACATATTCTCTCAAACATCACTTTCTATCTTTCCTTGACTTCCTAACCATTTCTTTACCCTTTTTTCATGAAAATACAAATAAAAAAAAAAAAAAAAACTTAAGAGAGTTCCTTATGTCTTGGAAACAACCCCAAAAAAATGCCATCTTACCACTCACTTTATCCTCCATTTCATATGTGTCAAGGCCACATGATCCCCATGGTTGATAGCAAGTCAGCGCAGTGCCCCATGGAAAATTAGAAACATGACCACCATTATTCAAAGCAATGATTCACCCATCCTACAGTTTTTTTTTTTGTGTCAACTAGACATCCTGCATTTTTTGCACATGCATGAAAGAAGGTTTGTAGTTTCAATAATGACTGGTACAACATGGGCTTTGAAATTGTCTTATTTAAAGGCCCAATAAAGCCCATTAAACATAGTGCACGAGATCCAGACCCATCTAAAAGAGTTTAATCAGAGAAGGAATTAGTGCGGCGAATCTCCGGCGAGGTCGTGCTCGTCAAAAAACCTCCTCCAACCTCATCCTCCGAAGGTAGAATCACAAAGTTTTAAACTTTGAATCACAAAGTCTCGTTAGAGACTCTAATCTCGATTCCCTTTTGTTTGTGGTTAGATTTCGTTAAAGTAGTGAGCTAAAGAGAAGAGCAAAGTTAGTTATCAATGGAAAGCGATAAAGAGGAGCCAGTGGTGTTCTTGGATCGTACAACCCGAGCTACACGGGGTAAACGGTAAAGAACAACCACTCTAACTAATTAGAGAAAGGGGTTTCACTCTGAGATTGTGTGGAATGAATCTTAATTGTGTTTGTAGAATGACAAAGTTGCTTGATGACGAAGTAGAAGAAGATGAACAGTTTTGGAATCAAGAAGCTCTTAAAGAGGTTTCCTTTATACAAACCCTCTTCTTTTGTAGTTGCTACTGCATATTATTATGTATTGTTGTCGTTTATGTATCTCTTATACCTTTGCTGTGTGCAGGAAGAACATGATGATAACTATGAAGCAGAAGCTGAGGTTGCTGATGAGTTTGACAGTGACTTCAATGACGATGTAACCTACTTTGTTGCTTGCCTGTATATATTTAATAAGTGCTACTGATTCATCAAAGTGTTGCTCGGAATCCCATTCTTAAAAGTTTGTTTATTTTTTTGTCTTTTGGGGAATAGGAGCCAGAACCTGAAGCAGGAGCAGAAAATGAGAAGGAGGAGAGGTTTGACCATCCTCGAACTTCACTATTTTGTTCTATGTATTATCTCTTTAATTCATGCATTATTGGCATATTATTGCAGGGAGCCGAAGAAGCGGTTGATCTACCCTGGTAAAACTGCTCCAAAGAAGAACAAGAAGAAGAAGCTAGTTTCGAAGCTGGAAGATACTCTTGATGATGAAAAGAAGACAGGTGAAGAGTTAGGAGACAAGGAAGAAGACGAGAAGGAAACACAAGAAGATATGGAAAGTGAGAAGGTCATAAGAAAGTCTACTCGGACTTCAGTGATTGTTAGGCAAGCAGAACGAGATGCATTGCGTGCTGCTATACAAGCCACAACAAAGGTTTTTCTCTATTTCCACTAATGGCTACACTTTGATCTTATTAGTTTTACTATGTTCAGTTCGTTTTTCTGTACTTGTTTAGCCAATAATAAGGAAAAAAGTAGGG
The DNA here is from genome assembly GCA_014822095.1 of Diplotaxis tenuifolia. NCBI lineage: Eukaryota > Viridiplantae > Streptophyta > Magnoliopsida > Brassicales > Brassicaceae > Diplotaxis > Diplotaxis tenuifolia. The sequence continues at coordinate 14,352 of JABAYD010007078.1, read as the reverse complement.
GAGGAGAAACGAATGACGCAAGAAGAAATGTTGCTGGAAGCTGCTCAAACAGGTTTGAGTTTTCATTATCTTGCATTTGTTTCTCTATCAGATTCAGAGACTTTGATGGTTAAAGTTGGGTTTTGTTTTGCAGAGATCATGAACTTGAGGAACTTAGAACGTGTGTTGGCAAGAGAAGAAGAAGTGAAAAAGAAAGCGATTGTGCAGAAAACGGTTTACAATGGTCCTCAGGTTCGGTATCTTTCAAAAGATGGTAAGCTCTCCCTTTAAGATAGTGTTCTCTTCTAATTGGTTCTTTTCAAAAACGTACAAAATTAACAAAGAGGTTTACTTGCAGGATGCAATTATTTAGAGTTTTGTAATGGTGCGTCATTCAGTTCAGAGATTTCTACTAAGACTGTTCCCTGTAAGTAATTTTCTAGAGTGTTCTGTTACTTTAGTTTATATATTGATCTATATCTTTACTTTAGTTTTTTTTTTTCTCTTTTGCAGATCCAGAAAAAGCTGTATGTGTGATCACTGGATTACCTGCCAAGTAAGAATTTTCCTATTCTTCTACTTCGCCACTGGGACTAACACAACTAGATTCTCTTAGCTCTGTTTGAAGAGGCTAACAACTAGCATTCTTTATTGTTTGTTTTATGGGTGAGACAGGTACAGAGATCCAAAAACTGGTCTTGCTTATGCAACTCTAGACGCCTTCAAAGCAATACGAGAAAGGTGCTTTGTCTTATAATACTAGTCTTCATTGTTTTGTTATTCTTTGCTCTGATTAGGGGAAACATGTTCGCTTTTGCTTTGTCATTTTACTTAAACTTACGTGATGTTTTTGGTTCTTTGAAGGTTCATGGACGAACACAATGGATTAAGAAAGAAAATGGAGATGGGAGAGTTGTTTGAGACACTTGCGCCCAAAGGATTCTCTGCAAAACGAAAGAGAACAATGGTTCCAAAGACAGGCAAATCATTTGCCCTCAGAAACTCAGCTCGTTTCTGTAATCTTGAGACTCCAGAAGCGAGTGAAGATTCAGACTCAGATTCTGATTAAGGACGACCTTCCCTGGTTGGTTCGTATATAGGAAAAAAGGTTTTTTTTTCAGTCAATATCATCTTAGTGGTTTTGGTGTTCATAGATATTGTACCTCTTTTGAATCAGAACTCAGAAGTGATATGATCCTCCCTAGCACAACCTTGTAACCTACGATACCATCACAGAACTAGAGTGTAGTTTTCAGTAGTTTGTTAACATCCATGTAATGTTTACATCAAATGAATTTCTTTTTTTCTCTTTCCAATATTACTTGGATTCAGTCAATCCAAAGTCTAGTTCTGTCAAGATTAACCGGACTTGCCTAAATTTTCAATTTTAGTTAAGAGTGCAGCTCAAGCATTGTTTTTTAGTTTGGTTTGATGGTTGGTTAGTTCGATTTAACCTTCTTATAAAACCAAAAGTATAAATAAAACCTCCCAATTTATACTAAACTGATACCACATTCAACCTTCGAACCAATAGAGTTTGATCTAATTACCTAAATTTTTAACCAAATTTACGTAAAATTTAGAGGAAACAAAGACAAATTAGGTGATTACTGAACCGAACCGAACCGAACCGAATAAAAAATTCGATTAATTCCGTTATATTTTGTGCAGAGAGAACTAACCAAAGGTCAAATCACTGAAACCTACCTAACCGTATAAACCGAACTCTCAGCTAATCCAAACTCTCCAAGGTAAAAACTTAAAAAATATCAAACCGATATAAATAGCTCTTCAGCTCAGATTCTTCAACCGCCAAAACTATGAGTTCAAACTTCAAATCCAAGAAACATCAATGCCTTGTCTTCCTCAAGCTATGTTCCTCCATCAAACATCTCTTACAGATCCATGCCCAAATCAATCTCTCTTCTCTCCAATCCGACAGCTTTATCATCAGCGAGCTTGTACGTGTTTCTTCACTATCTCAATCCAAAGACCTCACCTTTGCTCGAACCCTTCTCCTTCGCTCCTCCGATTCGTCTACTTCCACTTGGAACATGCTCACCAGAGGCTACGCTTCAAGTGATTCCCCTGTAGAATCGATTCGGATCTACTCTGAGATGAAACGACGACGAATCAAACCCAACAAGCTCACTTTCCCTTTTCTTCTCAACGCCTGCGCTTCGTTTCTCGGTCTCACTGCGGGGAGACAGATACAAGTAGATGTTTTAAAACATGGGTTTGATTCAGATGTTTATGTAGGGAACAATCTGATTCATTTCTATGGTTCTTGTAAGAAAACTTCGGATGCTCGGAAGGTGTTCGATGAAATGTCTGAGAGAAACGTTGTTTCTTGGAACTCCATCATGACTGCTTTTGTAGAGAATGGTAAGTTCAGTTTAGCGAATGAGTGTTATTTAGAGATGATTGGTGCAAGTTTCTGTCCTGACGAGACGACGATGGTGGTTTTGTTATCTGCTTGTGTTGGTAACTTGAGCTTGGGGAAGTTGGTTCATTCACAGGTTATGGTAAGAGAGTTGGAGTTAAATTGTAGATTAGGTACTGCGCTTGTTGATATGTATGGGAAGTCTGGTGGGTTAGAGTATGCTAGGTTTGTTTTTGAGAGGATGCGTGACAGAAACGTTTGGACATGGAGCGCGATGATTGTAGGATTAGCACAGAATGGTTTTGCTGAAGAAGCTCTTCAGCTTTTCTCCAAGATGAAGAAGAAATCATCGGTGAGACCAAACTACGTGACGTTTCTCGGTGTTTTATGCGCTTGCAGCCACGTGGGGTTGGTGGAGGACGGGTACAGATACTTCAGCGAGATGGAGAGAAGGCACAAGATCAAACCGATGATGATTCATTACGGGGCGATGGTGGATATCTTGGGGCGTGCGGGACGGTTAAAGGAGGCGTATGAGTTCATTAAGAAGATGCCTTTTGAGCCTGATGCTGTTGTGTGGAGGACTCTGCTCTCTGCTTGCAGTGTTCATCAGGGTGAAGATGGCGAAGGGATTGGAGAGAAAGTGAAGGAGAGGTTGATTGAGTTGGAGCCGAAGAGGAGTGGCAATTTGGTGATTGTGGCGAATAGGTTTGCGGAGGCGAGGATGTGGGACGAGGCTGCAGAGGTTAGGAGAGTGATGAAGGAAAATAAAATGAAGAAGATAGCTGGAGAGAGTTGTCTGGTGCTGGGAGGGTCAGTTCATAGATTCTTCTCAGGATATGATCCTCGTTTTGAGTATGTATCCATGTATGGGTTTTTAGATTTGTTCAAGTTGCATTTGATAAGCGACAATCATATGGTCAGTGATTCAAATTCATTTCTTAATTTGTAGAGAGACAAGACTTGTTGTTTTTATGAAGTAGCAACCATAGGTAAAGTTGTACTTAAATCAGTCTTGTAGCATGCATCTCACTTTCTTTCTTTGTCTCTTTAATGATGATGTTGCCTCTATCTCGGTGTCTATACTTATTGGTAATATATGGCATGAAGGACGAGTTTACATGTATGATTATAGTGCTGATATAGAAATAGATATGCATACATCTACAAGCAGGATCACTTCGAAACCCAACCCCCTCTTTGCTGAATTTCAGATCATATCTCCCAATCAGTAGTGTGTGTTGATATTTTTATGTTTTGGATAATATCATATCATACCAGCACCTTTACATTTCAGCTTACACGGGATGATATGGTTTTGTATATATCATGGAATCAACATATGACATACTTTGTCCTATATAAGTGTGGCTCTGGTCGATAGAAATTTGCTAACCGCAACCATTGTGTCCTAAGAACATGCAATGCTATTTTGTTCTTTGCAGGATCGCTTTGATCCTATAGTTGATCCAGTTTCAGGTGAGGACTTTTTTCATCATGACTGCTTTATGTAGCCTGACTTTTGATTCTTCTTACATTTTCATTAACATCAGTAACACTCACAAGGGCATTTTTCATTTAGGAGGAGTATACAAGGAAAAGACTACGGAGGAATCTGCTGTGCTGTTTTGTTGTGAAGTATGATCTTTTCATCGATTCTATCTAACCAGATGTCATATATTTGTATTCTATTTAACCATTGATTTGGCTATTTCGGCTGCTAATATACTGTTGTGTCTGCTGGACTACTTACCTGTGTTAGTTTGATGGTAGTACAGTAGTACTTATCCTCATGAAACTAAGTTCCCATTCACTCATTTAAGTATAATATGCTATAATAATTTTATTTGAGTATATAAACTTCCCATAGGAAAATATTCCTTGTGTTAGTTTGATGTCAACATCCACTGCTACAAACTCATAAATATTTCATGTGATGTAAAAGACAAAACGAAGAAAGAAAAATTAAGGAATCATTTTCTTTGCCAAGTAATTACTCATATGATCAAATGAAAGAGACATGGGATGAGTCAACGTAAAAAGAACTCATATCGAATATATACAAATATAGTATGAGTGCTATAACTTTAATGACACAAACTCGTATGTTCACACTCACAAATCATAATGCATAAAATACAAAACAATACAAGTACATTGTTATATGAGCAGTAAAAATACGGATATTTAATATTGCTTCATATATTTTTACCCATTAATTTAAGCATTTGTAACCATTCATTTCGGTTTTAAATTGGTTTCTTTTGGTTCTACAGCAGTTCGTTCTAAATATTTTATACCTATAATTATCTCCGAAAAGGGACTATTCGGTTTTAGTTCCCGTTTTGTTCTTTTAATTCAAAATCGATTTAATTTTAGTTGAATCACATCATCTTTATCTGAAATTTTTCAAAATAATCAAAAATAAATTATTAATAATTGAGACAAATTTATTTTTAGAAAAAAAAATTGGCATTTATTTTTTCATATTACTTGAGAAATTTGTACTCATTTAAGCATTTGTAAATATTCATTTCGGTTTTCTAGATCGGCGCGGCTCTAATATTTTATACCTATAAATATTTTGTCCTATTAATTCAAATCAGTTTAATTTTAGTTGAATCACATCATCTTTATCTAAAATTTTCCAAAATAATCAAAACTAAATTATTAACAACTGAAACAAAACATTTTTAGAAAATTTTTGGGCATTTAATTTTTAATATTACTTGAGAATGTTACAAAATAATAGTAAAGATTGTGGAAAATCATTACAAAAATTATAAACTAAAATTTAGAAAATAAAACACATAGATTCATAGTTTTAGAGATTCTTTTAAGTCAGTATGGATCAATTCTTATTGGTTTAGGTCTATTTGGATCGGTTTTTATTGGATCGGATCTTTTTAGATTAGCTTTTTTTTTTTTAGTCTTGTTTTTTCGGATAGATGAATTTTTGGATTGATTTCGGTTTAGATATTTTTATGCGGTTTTGAATTTTTGGTTTTAGATATATTTTACATGTATATTTAATTTTCATTAATCTCAAAGCACCCAAAAGAATTTGTAAAAAATGAGCATTTATATATACAAGTCGGACTGTAACTAAAACAAAAGTAGAAACTCTAGTAAGATGAATGGCAAAATGTATACCTATGCAAGACTATGGTCTATACCTACGCAAAACGTATATTGGTCCCAAGTATATGATCTGAGAAGCATACACTCTAGATACATTAGTTATCAAAAAAAATAGATGCTAAAAAGAATAAAGAAAATTAAAGTTTAATTATAATTTGTGTAAATGACATCAGTACTTAGTTATGACCATAAGGTCTGATCATCTTGAAAACTGATCTCTTCACACTTGACAAAGAATCTCTGTTTTTGCATCATGTCAAACTTCATCTTCTTCCTTGTCCTTCTTTCAATGCTCTATCCTTCTACACAAACTTTCTTCCATGAGAAAGATGATCACAATTGTGATCATTTCTTAAGATTCCCAACCAATGGATTCCTTGTCTTCAAGGTATCATGGAAAGGGTGTGGAGATTTCACAAAGGTACAAGAAGCCATTGATGCCATTCCTCCATCAAATGTACAAGTCAAGAAGCTCATCTTAGTTGACTATGGAGTCTATAGGTAAAAATAGATAGATTCCATGCTCTGTTTTTATCATAATATTTGAAAGTTTCTTTAACACAAAAGAAACACATGATCTTGTTATAGGGAGAGAGTCATAGTTCCTCCAAACAAGATGAACATTGTGATGCAAGGAATGGGGTACTTGAGCACTTCAATTGAGTGGAACAACACAGCAGCCTCTTCCAATGGAACCTTTGATAGCTACTCTGTTGGAATATTTGCAGATTCTTTCACAGCCCTCAACATAAGTTTCAAGGTATTTGAGTTCATGGGTTGTTTGCTTGTCTGTCAAGTTTCTGCTTTGTGATTGTGTTATGGAAAACCTAGTACATGTAGATCAATTAGTAAAGCATTTGACTTGTTGTTTTTCATGTGATTGGTGTCCAAGAACAATGCTCCAGCACCAAATCCAGGTGCAAAGGATGAACAAGGGCTTGCTCTTAGGGTTGTTGGTGACAAAGTTGCATTCTTTGGCTGTGGGTTCTATGGGAATCAAGACACTCTTCTAGACCAGCAAGGAAGACACTTTTACAAAGAGTGTTTCACTGAAGGATCAATAGATTTCATCTTTGGTAATGCAAGGTCTCTTTACAAGGTATAAACCATTGTCCTTCATAATCTTTTTAAGACAAAGCTTCTTAACATGTAGAGTAATGATTTGAAATAAAAACAATGATTAGGACTGCACAATTCACTCAGTTGCAAAGGCAAATACATTAGGGTGTATTACTGCAAATGGAAAGGAATCAAGTACAGACCAAACAGGATTTGCCTTTGTTAATTGTGTTATCAAGGGAAATAGCAAAGTTTGGTTGGGAAGAGCATGGAGGCCATATTCAACTGTGGTATTCTCCATGTCATACATGTCTCCAGTTGTTTCTGGAGATGGTTGGAATGACATGGGGTTTCCTACAAGCCAAAGGTTTGTCCTGTCCTAAAATGAAACTAAGAAACCCATACCTTTCACTAAGCTTTAATCTGTTTTTTTTTTTTTTGTTTTTAAAAACTTTTCAGGACAGTTTACTATGGAGAACACCGGTGCTATGGGCCAGGAGCGAATCACAGTCAAAGGGTTCCCTATGCTAAGCAACTCACTGATGCTGAAGCCGCACCTTTCACCAGCATCAAGTTTATTGATGGCGACCAATGGCTCTAGAACAGAGCAACTCAAGACTACTCCAAAGCTTTTAATCTATAGTATATAGTTTTTTCACTTAGCATGTGATCACACAATACTGTGGAAGTCATGATCATAGTCTTACGGATAGTATATGAATTCTAGCATATAGTTTTTTTTTTACTAAGAATCTGATTACACAATGCTGTGGAAGTCATGATCATAGTCTTACGGATAGTATATGAAGTCTAGCTAGCGTACAAGTTAATGAACCTTCATCTTGTAAATATTTGGAAGGAAATGATAACTTATATCTATCTTGGATGATGAATCTTGTGAGCAGAGTTCTCAATGAATGATTGTTTCATTACAGAAGTTGCCGAATCCACTTTCATAGTCTTATAAAAAGATACTACCAGCCTCCTTTAATATCATAACTGGTAGGTGTTACTAAAAACTTCATATCAACTGCCAATCTAATGACCTTTGCATCATTACTTGCAAAGGTTCTGTTCTTGAGGCCTTTTCCTCTCTTTACGTTCCTTTTACTGTCCAGGATTTGAGAAATCTTGCAATAAGAGCAACCTTTATTCTCTTGCAACACCAAGCTGCTTCTCTGTCTCCAGTGACTTATTCAGGAGCTCCAGAGAGGCTCCTGGTCTCACAACATCAACAAATCTGATGATGGTACGAGGAAGAGTCCTAAATTTTTGAGCAAAGGTCCTAAAGGTAGGGTTTTTTCTTTGATATAAGAGGGTTCCATAGTTCCATGTGTGCCACTTGAAGTTTCTCCTCTGTTCAGAGGGTTTCCTCTTTGATCATGTACATTATATTAACATAACACCCACCACTTTGTACTTCATTTAGTATATAACATACATGATATTATCTTGTGCTATAGTATGATGCATAAAATATTTTTACATGAATGGTATTAATGCCCCCCACATCCTCACTGATCTCACTTTTAGTTATATATATATATATATAATAATCCAAAATTAAAGGCTAGACAAGATGCCTTTCAGACAACACCTTCTGCTCACGTATCCAACAAGGCAAAGAAATGTTACAAATAGAAGGGTCCAATGACGAGTCTTGCAACTCAAGTAACTACTACCAACGAATGTGGATGCGATGAGTCTGATGAAGACGTATGTAAGCACCTTTACTCGTAAATGAGACCAATCTTTCAAGAAAGGAAACGTTGCTACAAGGACAATCTCCAAGGTTCTGCTTCAGGCTGCTATACACAGTTTCTTTCCCCGAAACTGTGTTCGGTTGCGGCTACAACAATGGTAGTAACTTCGAAGGGACTGGTTCAAGGGTGGAGGTTAGTTATCTCTAATATCTCAGCTCGGTTTGTTGATGTCGAATAAGTTCTCTTGTTGCTTGTCACACAAGTCATCTACCACAAATGGCGCAAGCAACTTAGGAACCGACTCGATTCATTCTGGTATAAGTAAAAAGGGTTCCAGAGTGATATCGACTCCTTTGTTAGACAAAGAGACTCAGACTTGCTATTACTTGACGATTGTTGCATGAGGAAGAGAGAAGATGTTCTAATACATTATATGAGTCACACATTATAACTTTACCATGATGTTCAAACAAACCATTATAACTTTGCTCCGAGAGCCAAGACAAACATTACCGATTTAAACCCATGGCCGTGTTACGGCATAGATTTTGAGTCTTTACCCTCAGGCCCCTCTCACATTAAGCAAAATGCTATCCACCAGAAGAAAAATTATATATTTTCTTTTAGTAATCCAAACAGCCATTAATTTCTGTTTTCACTGGCTTGTATAATAGGCATTAACTTTTCTTTCTTTTTTTTTCAATGGTCAAGACTTCTTCTCTATACTGAACTTAAGTTTATACATAAAGATATAAGTTATATATTCATTAAAAGTTCTATAAGTTTTTCATAATATAATTCCAAATCCTAATAACTAATTCTATTTCCCTGCTCATATAAAACAAATAAAAATTATTACACTGATATTATAATTTCCGATTGTCTAATTAACACGGCACTGTTTAGCCCACAATGTAATAAACAGATAGAGGTATTTTCTCAATTTGAAAGATGATTAGAGAACAAAGGTTTAACAAGAGTGAACTGTATGTGACCAGGGAAAGTCAAGAAACAAAGGGGCTAAAAAATGAAGACCAGAAGAAACAAGAAGCAATTAATTAACAGCATTGTGTAATCAGTTCATCACACGTGTTTCTCTTAACGATACTAGAATGATACTTGCTTTCATTACCATAACATCAAATTTTTTACTTCATTTAGTATAATATTACACGCATGATCTTAGTTTGTGCTATATAGTATGATGCATAAAATATTATCACACAAACAAACATACTCAAAGATGATAAAAAAATTTCACAATCATACCTCACTAATCTCACTTTTAGTTATAGTAATCCAAAACTAAAAGCTAATCAAGTTGCCTTTCAGACATGCTCACGTATCCAACAAGGCAAAGCAATGTTACAAAGAGAACGATCCAATCTTTGCATATGAGAGAAATCATCTGCTTACAAGGACGAGCCTTGCAACTCACGTAACTGAAACGAACGTGGATTCGACGAGTCTCAAGATGTATGTAAGTGTCGTTACTCCTAAAGGAGACCAATCTTTCACGAAAGGAAATGTTGCTACAGAGACAATCTCCATTGATTCTGCTTCAGGCTCCTCTGTTTCTTTCCCCGGAACTGTGTTCGGTTCCGGCTACGACAATGGTGATGGGACTGGATCAGGGATCATAGGACTCGGTGGAGGTCAGTTATCTATAATATCTCAGCTCGGTTTTCTCGATTTCGAATAAATTTTATCTTATTGCTTGTCACACAAGCCATCATCTACCACAAATGGCGCATAGAGAGAATAAAATAAATTTTATCTTATTTCGAATAAATTTATCTTATGCGGGGGAGTAAGAGCATAGAGAGAAAAATAAAATAAATTCGATTATTAATTTATACAATGAAATAAAGAAGAGGACGTGATATTATATTAGCTTGTGATATTTATACAAGACTTCTTCTCTATACTGAATTTAGAAACAACTGCATGAAAAGGGAAGAAAGAGACGACACGTTGCATGAGGAAGAGAGAAGATGGTCCAGTAGATTATATATATGAGTCTCTACAAGAGCTCATAACCATACCATGATGTTCAAATAAACCACTGTAACTTTTCTCCGAGAGCCAACACAACCATACTGAAGGCAACATTACCGATTTAAACCCACGGCCGTTCTTACGGCATAGATTTTGAGGCTTTATTTCTCAGGCCCCTCTCAGATTAGTACATTTTGGGACCCACATTCAGAGGAATAAGCATAAGCAAAATGTTATTCACCAGAAGAAAAATATACTTTCTTTTAGTAAATCCAAATTAAGCACCCATTTCTGTTTTCACTGGCTTGTATTATAAGCATTAACTTTTCTTTCTTTTTCTCAATGGTCAAGACTTCTTCTCTATACTGAATTTAACTTTATACATAAAAGGTATCAGTTTTATATTCATTAAAATTTCTATAACCTTTTCCTAATATAATTCCAAATTCTAATTAATAACTAATTTCAGTTTTCCTATTTACCTGCTCATATATATACAAAAATATTATTACACTGATATTATAATTTTCGATTGTCTAATAAACAGATACAGGTATTTTCTCAGTTTGAAAGATGATTAGAGAACAAAGGTTTAACAAGAGTGAACTGCATGTTGCTGTCTATGTTTTTTTCTTTTCTTCTTGCTCTTGTAATAAGTTGCTCTTGCAACATGTAAAACTCAGAAAATGGTTATAAATTTTAACATTTAGACTAAAAAAAAAGAATAAACTGTATGTGACCGGGGAAAGTCGAGAGCAAAGAGGCCAAAAAATGAACACCAGAAAGAAAAGAAAAGGAGCAGGAAGCAACTAAGAGCATAAATATCGCTCGGAGCTAAACGAACGCTTA
>JABAYD010007067.1:0-11697 GCA_014822095.1 Diplotaxis tenuifolia | reverse complement strand
AGAGAACCATCATCTCGAGGGGGCGTATTAGGGACAAAGGTCCCACATCGGATATTGGAAGAGATCCTTAGTGATATATAAGGTAGATGGGCCACTCCACTAATCACCAATTGGTTTTAAGTTGGAAGCCCATCTAGCTTAACACACCTAACCTCCCAGCCCAACAATCTACACCTAATTTGCCAGCCCAAACCACCATACCAAATCCTAACCCAAACCCAGAAACAACTACGTCTCTTCTTCCTCCATCGATTGCGAATCAAACATCGCAATCCCAAACTCAACTTCAACCTCAACCTCAACCTCAACCTCTCCATCAACCTCAACCTGCAAACCCACCAAACCATCATCCTATGATTACTCGTGCAAAGCGAGGAATCTCTAAACCAAATACCAAATATGCATATGCTACCAACCTCACCCAATCCACCCACTTCATTCCCACAAACATTACCCAAGCCTTAGCAGACCCGCGATGGAGACAAGCTGTCATCGATGAGTTCAACTCCGTCATCAAAAACGGAACCTTTTCTCTGGTTCCACCATCACCGAACCAGAACCCAGTGAGCTGCATGTGGATTTTTACAATTAAATATAGCCCTGATGGCTCTGTTCGCAGGTATAAAGCTCGTCTCGTAGCCCGCGGTTATACACAACTACCCGGGATCGATTATACAGAGACATTCAGTCCGGTGATCAAATCCACCACTATACAGCTTGTTTTAGGTATTGCCGTGAGTCGATCTTGGCCTATCAAGCAACTAGACGTGAATAATGCTTTTCTTCAGGGTACTCTCTCCGAGGAAGTCTACACTATTCAGCCTCATGGATTCATCGACAAAGATCGTCCCCATCATGTTTGTCGCCTCCACAAAGCTCTCTACGGTCTGAAACAAGCTCCCCGTGCCTGGTATCGAGAACTGAGTAACTTTCTTATCTCTGCTGGTTTCATCAATTCTCTAGTAGATACTTCTCTTTTTATACTCAAGAAAGGAACCAGTCTCCTATACCTTATGATATATGTTGACGATATCGTGGTGACTGGAAACGATAGTGGACTTATGCAACAGACACTGGATGCTTTAGCAAATCGATTCTCTGTCAAGGAACCAGAAGATCTTAATTATTTCCTTGGTATTGAAGCGAAAAAAACATCGCAGGGGCTCCATCTCACTCAGAGGCGGTATATCTTGGATCTCTTAACTCGCTTCAAGATGTTAAATGCTCATCCCGTAGAAACACCGATGGCTACTCATCCTAAGATGTCTATTAACTCTGGCACACGACTCACCGATGCAACAGAATATCGATCAGCAGTGGGTAGCTTGCAATACTTGGCTTTCACGCGACCAGATATCTCCTACGCAGTGAACAAATTATCGCAGTATATGCATGCCCCCACCTCTGATCATTGGACAGTAGTGAAGAGAGTGTTGCGGTATCTAGCTGGAACAACATCTCACGGTCTTTACTTCAGTCGCCGCAATCCTTCATCTCTCCACGCATACTCAGATGCGGATTGGCAGGAGATAGTGATGATTTTGTCTCCACAAATGCTTATATCTTCTATCTTGGAGGTCATCCTATTTCGTGGTCCTCTAAGAAACAAAAAGGTATGGCGCGCTCCTCTACGGAAGCTGAGTACAGATCAGTAGCCAACACATCCGCTGAGCTTTGTTGGATCTGTTCTCTATTGCAAGAACTTGGTATCTCCATCAATGGTCCACCAGTCATCTATTGTGACAATGTAGGAGCTACATACTTATGTGCTAATCCAGTTTTCCATTCCCGAATGAAGCATTTGACTCTTGATTATCATTTCATCAGGAATCAAGTCACTGCTGGTCTACTTCGTGTATCTCATGTATCTTCAAAAGATCAATTGGCAGATGCTCTTACCAAGCCGCTCTCTCCTGTTCCATTCACTCAGGTGACATCCAAGATTGGTGTTGCTAAGGCACCTCCGTTTAAGAAGGCGTATTAAGGAAACAATATCACAACATTACTCTCATATATTCTTAGCATTCATTGTGTATCAATTGTATATATCTTCTCCTTGATTAGCTCTCTCACGTTGTATATATATCTACACAAAGGTATCAATACAAATTATCCTTTACATCTTATAGTTAAGATCCATTTGTTTTTAGTGGGATAGAACATTATTCAAATCTCTATTTTTTTTTCTTTTAAAATCTTCAAACGCACTTCGAAGCAAGAAGAGGTGATCATTTTGATATGGTTCACGAAATATTTATTTTGTAAATATATTTGGAATTTAAGAAAACAAAAATTTAGAAATCATCAAACCTATAATAATATATTTTAAAAATTCATATTTTCTTAAGATGTTATAACTCACAGTAATTCATAAACCATTAACCACATACTATGAATGTTCTTAGAATCTGTACAAATTCGTCTACCAAATTCTAACGTGACATTGTTGGTACTAGCATGTACTCAATTTAATAAATCGATCATGACGTAATTTTTGCGGACCTACCACATAATTTTTCGCCACACATCTTACTTACCACCAAGAAGAGGGTTGCTACTTGCTAGTATTCTAGAAATCGAATATGTCATAAAAGTTTCCCTACTTACCACATTTTCTTTCTGCCACACACTCTTACTTACCACCACATCCCCTCTTGGGCATCTCTCTCATTATGACTTCTATTGGGAACATTTGGTCTACCAATAGATTAATTAATTAGTCTTTTTGAGGCAATACTTCAAAATATCAAAACGCCTACGGTATTAAATGCACGACGACACTAGCTAACCAAATGGTTAGCTTGACGGGGACACATTTCTTTCCGTTGTATAGCGAATGAATAGTGCAATCTTTCAACTGTTGTTACAGCCTTAAATATAACAGTGGTACACAGGTCGACAGATATTGGGTCTTTAAAAGAAGAAAAAGTGGTTAATTTTTATTTATTTTTGGTCAATGAGAAAGTGGTTAATTAGAGATGTGCAATGGCGGTTTTCACGAATCCTTAGCACATAAACCTAGGTTAGATTGAATAAAATAATATTAACAAAGCTAATAATACTAAGGAGCAATCTTTAATTAAGAATGTTTTGGATTAAGTCCTGATGTGTATTTTTTGTTTCTAACTAGAAATATTTGGAACAAATTTAGTGATGAAGATTAATAGTTATTGTATTTATATATTTAATCATTCAGTAAATAAAATTTTATTTTTTTATTTTCAAAAATTAAATATTATTTTATTCTTAAGGATTCGGGATTGGAGAACACCATTAGACATACAAATTTGATTAGGATCCTTAACTATTCAAAAAGGAAAAATATTATTTTAAAATTGCTAAAGATTCATTTGAACAATCCACCATTACACATGCTCTAACATGTAACAATCTATATTAGTATTTAAGAAATGATTTTGCTGAGGTGTCATACTACCCATGAATTTAGCTAATTTTGTTTATTTGCATATTTTCAATATATCAATATATAATTTAATGAATAATTAATTATATTTGTTAATATATTATTAATCATAAATTAAAATGAAAATTTCATTAATTATATAATTATCATTATCTAAACATAATTTTATTATTGTCATTATCTAAAAATAGTTCTTAATAATTTAATTATCACTATCTTTACTAACCTAAATGGATTATTGGATTATTATACTAGTATTTAAGCAGAAAATAATCTCCTAGATTTNNNNATTTATAAGAATATAATTTATGTATAGATAAGTGTTTTCAAGTTTATTTTATGCAATAAATATTATTTTTATACTAATTTTTGTCATTTGTAAATAGTTTAATTTTTAATTTATTATTAAATATTTCGAAAGCATGAATGTTTTCAATTTTATTATATGTAACAAAAACTATTTCTATGATGATAAAATCTGTATATATATACATAATTTGTTGTTCAATTTATTATTAAATACTTTGAATATTTGATCAATAACTTATTCTTTGTCGTATTGGAATTAATAATATATCTATTTATAAATATTTTCAAAATTATTATGTCTCCATGTTCATGTGTTAAATACAAGAAAACTTTTATGTATTCATTAAGAAAGGATTATTGAGAAAACATACTAAAAATTTATATATAATAGTTCACTAAGAATATCAATCATATTAAAGTAAGAAGTCTCAGCTCATTATACTTCATTGAACTCTCACGTAGAAAGTTGGTGTAGTTAAAGCTAATGATACTCTTAATGAAATTTTTAATTCATAATTTATTATATAATTAAAATGTATTTCCAGTAAATAATATAATATTATATGTAATATTAGATAATATCTGTAATAATATATCATTATGGCCGCATAGGCGGACCAAACACCAAATTTATACTATTATTTAGGAAGTGATTTTTTGTGTCCGACCTCTCACGTTCGAAATTAAAGCGCTTGAAATAATTATTAACCTTAATAAATAATAGAATTTGTTAATATCTAATGAACCATTATTAAAACTTAATTTATAATTATCAAAACCTAAAAGAATATTTTTCATCCAATCAATTATTTTATATAGAAACTTTTAAAAATAAAAACAATACTATCATTATTTTGAGAATTAACATTATTTAAAAATAATTTATGTTATGTTATAAAGTATTTATTAACATTAAAGAATGATTATATTTCTGTTAATATATAATTAACCATAAATTAAAAACAACTTTCATTGATTTTTTAATTAGTATTATAACAAACTAATTTATATTGTATTAGATCCAAAAATTATATTACATCATAAATTTTAATAAATAATTTTAGAGATTTATCTGATAATTTATTAATTATTTTTAAAATAAAAATTATAACCATAACTTAAATTTATGTTATATTTAAGTTAGTAATAATAAAATATTATAAAAATGTTTATATGAATATTTCCAATATTTTCTGTAATAAAAACTTTCTTAAAATATTTTTTGAATCGTATATAAAAATTAAATATTTAAGTAATTACTAAAATTTTAAAAATATGAAATAATTTATTCTAATATTTTTAAATTGGTAATAAAACTATTTAAAAATTATTAAGCACGCAAGTGCGGGCAAAACACCTAGTTTAACTTTTAACTAGGCATAGGCATGAGCGTCCGGGTATACGTTGGCGTTCGGAACGAATTTTTCGGATTTTCGGGTTTTCGAATTTACGCTCATAGGTCTTATTCTAATATTTTATTAGTACGGGTCGGATTCGGATAATAACACTTCGAGTTCGGTTCAGATGTATTGCATTATAAAACCCATAAAGTAACCATCTATCATTCGGGTTCGGATTATTTCAATTCGGTTCGGATATACCTGAAGTAAAAAACAATATTTTAAAATAAAACATTAAAAATACTTAAATTAAATAGAAATTAATCCTACACACATAAAATTGATAAAAATAAATTAAAATGTTAAATCAATCATGAAAACAAACATCATTTGTAAACAATATGCATTACCTTATATATAGACTAAATTTATTATTTTAACAAAAAAAAATTATAAAATACTTATTTATAAATAACTAGATATTTAAAATATTTATTATATGTTCCTATCAAAATAAACATTGAATTGAATATTTGAAGTACTTATATATATTTAAAATATTTATATTGACTATTGATTTCAAATATTTCGGGTTACGTGTTAGGGGTTTAGTTAATAACACATTCGGGTTCGGATATTTTTGTATCATCCTATAAGACCCATTCGGATATTTTGCCATTTTGGATCGGATAACGGGTCGGATTTTTAGTTCGGGTTCAGTTCAAATTTCGGGTTATGGATCATTTGTCATGCCTACTTTTAACAATCTAGTTACAACCTACAGCTGATAACAATCTTAGAGCATTAATATCCCTGAATTTTACGGGGTGCTAAAGGGTGGGAGGGCCACAAGAAATTAAAATCACACGCTTTAGACACTCAAACACACTCAAACAAGCGTTGGTGCTTGGGTGGTTTCGCGGACTCCACGACACACGGTGGTCCGCGATTAGTCCCTTTTTAAATTCTTTTTTTTTATAAATCCGAGAAAATAAAAAAAAAAGAAATTTGTTTAAGTTAGGGGATGTTGGGATAATTATGCTCTTGCTCACAGCTATATACAGTTTGAAACTAGCATATGTGACCGGAAGAAATACACTCTAATCTCATGCAGATACTATCCAACACGTGTCGCTGCCAGTCTGTGTGTTAACTTCCACAGATTCGAGACGTTGATGGGACATTGATAATCTTGTTTATCTGAGGTCCTGAGGTTCAAAGTTGTGAATTGCGGAAGTAATTAATTAATAGAAGTATACAAACAAAACCCCTATTTGATTCTTTTTAACCTCCAATCGAATAATTGATAAACATATATTAAAAGTGCTATAAAAAATACACTAAAAACTCTCCTTACTTAACTTTGCTAGATCTTTTTATGTCGGCTAAACGGGAATTAGTGCCGAATATTTCTAGGTTTTAGCATTTTTGGTTTTGCATGGTACAGATTACACCACGTTATAATACAAACTGTATTCCTGATTTAGCAACAAAACAAGATAATTAATCATATTATAACATAATACGTGAACTAACATTATCCAATAAGGACAATTAAGTCTCCCTTAAACCCACACAAGAAAACAAAACACAAAGCACGACGAGGGGCATGCATACAACACAATTAAGGATCGATAGAAACAAACAACAAATAAAGAACAAAAACACATTTATGACTTTTCCAATAAAAGTTCTTGAGCACTTCCGTTTTGATTAAGACTTCCGTTTTGTTTAGCCACAGGTTTCGCACCCAACTTTTCCACAAACTCCTCAAGATTCCTATCCGACGAACCACCGCGAGCCACCGCGGCTTCCGCCTCCTCCTTCCATTTCAAAGCATTCTTCTTCAGCAACGTCGCTTTCTCTCCTTTGGTAACTTCTCTCAGCCTCTCAGCCACTTCCTCCCTAGGCACCACCCTCTCCTCCGCCTCTCCACGGCCGAGTCTCACTCCCGTCTTCGTAACGTCGATCATGTAAACCGCGTCGGTGACTTGATCTCCCCACTGAGGCAAACAAACCGTTGGGACTCCACTAGACAAAGCTTCCATCGTCGAGTTCCATCCACAATGAGTAACGAAACAAGCCACAGAAGGATGAGCCAAGACTTTCTCTTGTTGACACCACTCCACGATCTTTCCTTTGTTCTTGACTTTTTCAGGCAAAACATGTCGCTCTTTGTTTAAACCTAACTCTTGTTGTCTAATCACCCACAAGAACGAAACACCAGCGTTTAACACACCGAACGCAATCTCGTTGATCTGTTCTTGTTTTACGTAAGCGACGGTTCCGAATGAGATGTAAACAACGGAGGAGACAGGCTGTGAGTCTAGCCACTCCATGCAATGGTCCGTTGTCTCGGACATGTCTCCTTTGATGTCATCACATATTAACGTTTTGGCCATCTTGTAAAGCGGTCCGAGCGGTTTGATAGCGCCGGGGAGAGCGAGACTTGACATGTGGTCGATGATATCTTTCTCCAAGGAGTAGAAAGAGTCGACGAGGACAGCGAATGGCTTGTGAAGACGTTTGATCTGATCTATGATGACTTCTCGTAAAGCGGAATAAGGAGTAAAAGGGTGAATGAACGAAGGGATCTCGTCGTGTTTCAAGAGAGGCATGCCAGGGATTTGTACATCGATCTCGGGGTCTCTTTTTGTCGGGAAGTCAACAAGCTTGTGGTGGTAATAGTAATACGAAGCTAAGCAAGCGCAAGACTGGACCCAGAGAACAGCACAAGGGATTTGAAGATCTTCCGCCACGTCACAAACCCATGAGACGAAAGGGTTGTTGATGAGACACGTCACGGGCTGTTTCATCACTTCCTCGTAATGTTTTACGAGGTTTTTGATCTCTCGTTGTCCGACCAGCTCGAGGTGTGGTCGGAAGATGGTGAAATCGTGTCTTATCGCGACGTCGTCTTCGGGGAGACCGTCGTCGAAGAAGTCAAACCGGAGATAACCTTTACCAACCGGTTTGAGGATGCGGTCTTGGATTTTGTTGGCGGTTCGCATCTTTTTGCCCCATGCTTCTGTGGTGACGAAAGTAACGAGTAAACCCTTTGAAGCTAAGAGCTTACCGAGACGAAGAAGTGGATTAACGTGGCCTTGTCCCGGGAACGATACAAGCATTACATGAGGATGTAAAGGAGAAGATTCTAGTTTCATCCTTCAATTTTTTTTTTGTATATCTGCTACGTTTTTTTTTGTTTAGCAACTTTGTGACATGTTGGAAGATACAAGTGAGTGCACTTAAATACAAGACAAATATGAGAATTAATTAAATGTACGAGGCTATTAAATTGAAAAAAGAAGTACCAAGCTCGTTAAAGGTGACGTAGATGTATAACTTTCCACTCGTTTGTTTCTGCGTTATTTACATTCAAAACTCAAAAAGAAGGTAGTTTTTATAAAAGCCACAAGTCCCCAAACTAAGAAGAGATTGGTCAGAGATACAAGTACACGTTAGCTATGTTGTTCCATGTGGCTTTAAGGAATATTCGAACGACATTTTTTTAATATACGAATCCACATTTAGGTCCGAAACGTTAAGTTCTATGGTTACTGGTTAGTTTGTCTTTTAAAACTTGCTCACGTCATTACGATTGGGGAAGACAAAATTCTGGAAATAATTTATTTTACTGATTTACCTGGGGAATGTTAACAACCTCCAATGCAACAATAACTGTAGCAGGCGTAAATTAAATACGCTGTACCAACTGAACTGATAATATTAATTGAAAAGGGGGCGACGGTTAATACTTAACCCACAATAAATTCTAAATTGACCACTGATTTTTTTTTTTACTGAAATATTTTTTGGGCATCATATAATGGCACTTTTCCCAGCATCTGCAAAGTTATATGCTTTTTTTTTTCTTTTTAATTCTGATTTCAGAATCAATCGTCATCAAAACAGTGAAACCCACCATTCACCAAGATGTAGTATCGTGTTTAAATTCAAGTCTAGCGATATCCTTAATAATATCTGCTTCATCTAACCGGTGGAAGTGATACTGGCCCTACTTGACGAATGTGTGGTATTATTGGACAAGAATAATGGATATTATTGTTCAACAAGAAAAAAATGCTAGAAAGTAGAAACGGCGTGGCGAAATGAAATACCTCTAACTAAAGCACTTTTTGTCGTAGAATCACGGAAGTTTCGGACACTAAACTATCTCTACGACCATTTCCACAAACTTACAAAGTGACGTGTTATCATTCCGTTGGTTAGCTAATCAAGAGGCCGAATTTCATTTCAGCCTAGCCTCGTTTTGTTGAAGTTGTTCCAATTACAATGTCCACAAACAGTAAAGATATAAATGTGTTTGTTTTGTTTCAGACTGCTTTACTATTGTCACATGCATGTAGTTTCTTTTACAGCTGTCATTGCCATGGGCGGATGTAGAGATGAATGTTATGGGAGGCATTATCAAAATTGCTTAAAGAACTATTCGGGGCATGAAGAAAACTATCAAAATTTTACATATTGTTTTTTTAAAAACCATCCAGGGCATCTGCCCCACCCTTGGACCATGTGGCTCCATTGCGATATGTTTGTACAATGGAGGACGATTTTAGTTTGAAATTTAGTCAAAAGAATAACAAAAGGTGATTAAATAAAATGTGACTGTTTTTGGGCCTTGTTGGGCCTTTGTTCTTAGTTTATTGCCTTCGGGCTTGTTGTGATAAATACCAGTTGACAAAAAAAGATCAAACTTCTTTTTCCCCGTTAATAACCATCCCTTTGGTATTGCCATACACGCTCATAACGTTTTGGACTACTACTATATCATTCGACGACCTATGACGATATGCGTGACACCAATTGGAATGGAGCAATACAATGACTTCACGCTACATGCATCTACATAGGACACTAACACAAGAGAAATATTTTGAATCTGATCCTTAAAGCCACGTTTTCTAGTAGTAGCCGAAAATACTAAAAAGGGAAACAAAAGCAAAAATTAATAATAATCAAAGACCCCCACCTTTTTAAAAGAGTACAAGCAACACCAAACCCATTTTTACGTAGAAGCAATCTCTCTAAGCCTATAAACTCTCGAGAAACAATACTTTCATCAAATCATATTCAAGAACAACCAACAGCTAAACAACTAAGTTTACCTGAAGAGAGTATCAAAATGTCGACAACATTCAAATCGATAAGAGACCGGACATATTCCAGCGTAGGCGACCTCATCAGGCTCCTCCCGACAGGAACCGTCTTCTTGTTCCAGTTCTTGAACCCTGTCCTAACCAACAATGGACATTGCCTCCTAATCAACAAATACTTAACCGGTGCTCTTATCGTTATCTGCGCCTTCTCTTGCTGCTTCACTTGCTTCACCGACAGTTACCGAACAAGGGATGGTTACGTTCACTATGGAGTCGCCACTAAGAAGGGTCTCTGGCCAGATTCATCTTCGAAAGATTTGTCTTCGTATCGGCTAAGAGTTGGAGATTTCGTTCACGCTTTCTTCACTCTTATTGTTTTCAGTGTTATTTCGTTGCTGGATACTAATACTGTTAACTGCTTCTATCCTGGCTTTGGTTCCACCGGGAAGCTTTTTCTAATGGTTTTGCCTCCGGTGATTGGAGTGATCTCCGGTGTTGTCTTCACGGTGTTCCCTAGTAGACGTCACGGAATTGGGAATCCCTCGGAGAACAATCATGAAGACAATGCTTCCGAGATGGAGAAGTGATATGATTTTCACTATATATTATGTGCATAATAAAACGAAATGGCTATTATTAAGATTGTGTAAGGTATTCATGAATGTTCATTGTAATGTTTTTTTTATTTCTTTATTTTATTGTGATTTATTATTTACGTTTGGTGAGTGCTGAATTACTGATGTTCTATGTGTTTTAATGATCTTTTCCATTGTTTGTTAATGAACTCAAAGTAATAACTTATCTTACAGTATTAATGTTTTTTATTCTATTAGCGAACAAGCATTATTTAATTAACAGATGTTTAGGAATTACAAGACATGCATATGCATGTACACAATTCGAACATCCTTATATTTCAAAAGAAGTTAGTATAGGAAAAAAAAAAACATTTGTGGATGATAAGCAGTAGCGGAGCCACGTACAATAGGTTGGGGGCATTGAACCTGTGAAACAGAGTGAATAATGAAGAAGATGAGCTTTCTTATTAAGGTTTTCTTGCTTGATTACAACGCTGATACAATGTTCAATATATAGAGAGGAGGTGAGCGTGAATCCTGACAAGATTGAGCCAGCTCAGCAGGTGACAGCACACAATCCCAACGTTGCAAAACGGTTCGACAGCTGTAGATTCTTGGATCCAAAACTGGTACACTGACCAGCTTTTGACTGCAAAAAGACTTGTTCTTTGTTTGTCTCACTAGAGGAAGTGATGGGCTTAGCAGGCTGTGTAGAAGACTGGGCCTTTGGGCTTACACACCCCCTCAAACTTGTGGTAGGAGCAATCCGGACACCAAGTTTGGCTCTCAAGTTGCAGAACGGTTGTTGAGCCAGAGGCTTGGTGAATATGTCGGCCAGTTGCAGAACTGCAGGCACATGACTTACGACCAAAGCACCAAGAGCAACACGCTCCCGTACATAGTGGAAGTCAGTGTCAAAGTGCTTG
>JABAYD010007039.1:0-16766 GCA_014822095.1 Diplotaxis tenuifolia | reverse complement strand
AGTTTAGAAGTGAGAACTTTTGGTTCAAGTAGGTAACAAATCTCTTTGTACCTTGCTTCTAACTCTGGAATTCTATAACTTTAGATGAACAGAAAATAAGATGAAAAGAAATACTTCAATAGATTGATGCAAACAAGTAACAAAGTAGTAAAGAACAATGGAGAAAAACACTAAGTAATTGAAAGCATACTTTGCCAAGAAAAGGAGGCAAAGGTTAAATACATGAGTTCCATTAGGTTAAAAACTCGTCAGGGGCAATCTTGTAATAATGAGACGACTTGGGCTTCAAGAAGGCTAAGTCCAACTATCTTGCATATGCAATATCGCCCGATGGTAAGTGTGAACATCGACCGATATGGTATCTTGATTCGTCATCTTCTAAAAGCGTCATCGATCGATTACACAGGATGTGTATCGATCGATATGTATCTCTGATCTTCATAGTCATCTCGGGAAACTCTCTTTTAAGCTCCAAAAGAGCACCTAAATCATCACTTTACTCCAAAACGCTCCTGAACCTGAAAACATACCTAATAGACTCTAAAACATAGGTTTATATAGTAAAATCATAAAAATACCATGACCAAAAGTGGGTCAAAATCATGGTATATCACATACCCCTCTGCATCTCAAGAAATCATCTTAATCTTTTCTTTTCTAGATGCTGAAGAGAGGAAAGAAGGAAACCAAAAATTTACAGACTTATATCTTTCAGACATAAAAGAGGAATCTGATCCAATGTATACCAAGCCCTAAAGCAAGGAAATAAGTCATTATTAGGTTGGAGGTCAGCTTCGGTTCCTTCAAACTTTCTAAGCAAGTGTGATCGAATAGCATGATGATCCACTTTAGTATCTCTAGTACACTTTGATGTCAACAAGTATAAGAATGGGGTTATAAAGTGGTTAGATAATAAGAAAAACAATTTAAAACGATCATAATCCCCTTCTTGACTCTATAAAAACTTTGAAAAACTTAAATAGATATACTTTATAGATATAAAAAGCTGAAAACAATAAATAAAAAGCATCAGCGAACCTCCCCTAGACTTAAATTACATTGTCCCCAGTGTAATCTTGCCCTAGTTTGGTTAGGATAAATAAATTATAAGGAAAAGTGTTAGAGAAATTCGGATATACCAAACTCCGTAAGGAGTGTCGATCAATGGTTAGATGTAAGTGTCGACCAATGTTAAACCATCCAAGCCGTCGACCGATGGTGAGCTGATGTAATCAACCGATGGGCACCTTGAACTTTCTGCTGCTTCTTTTTTATAGATATAATACTCAAAATGTAACAAAATATTAGTAGAACCTCCCGCAGACTTAAACAACATTGTCTCCAATGTTATACAGTCTAAGATCGGTGGGAAAATATATCATAAGTAGTAATTTTAACAAGGAAAAACGGTATATTTGCCTCTGATGTGAGTACCAACCAACATAGTTAAGTGGTGGTCGATACTTTTAATGCTCAGTTGATTGATGTTAGCTAGCCATCATCGTCTTAGGGATCGATGTTAGCTAGCCATCGTCGATTGATAGAGGTTTGTAAATCATAAGTACTAATTTTTTTAAAAAAAAAAACTGAAAATAAAAACGAAAATGCAGTAAAAACGAAAATAAAATCAAAGTAAAAGTTATTAGCATGACTTATGGAGATCTGATTTAGTCTGGATGAGAATGATAACATGCTCCAAAACAAGTCTCAGTGTCTCTCTTCCTCATTTTGTTGATGTAGTTGGTAAAAGCTCTGGCAGATACTTCTCCTTTATCTCTCAGCTCTGGATCACATAGCACTCTAACCTTGGCAAAAGGTTCAGAACTTCCTCTGCAGCGCACTTTATACTCAAGACTTCCCTCTTGACCTTGTGAAGGGACTAGTGATAGAAAATCTGCATATATACTCTTTTTCTTGTTCTTTTTCTTATTCCTGGTCACTTCCCAGACTTAGCATTTTTCCGTCTCGGTCTTCTCTAAAATACAGAGGGTATCGATCGATTCAGATAGCTGAATCCCGATTGATGCTGGAGGCTTAGGGTCGATCGACGTCGAAGACTGAGTGTCCATCGATGTGGATGCTAGTTTTTCAGACTCGCGACTTGAATTTACTGTGGGTGACGGATCATCAGACACCTTTATGGATGAAATAAACTCCTCGCATTTCTTCTTCTCCACGGGATCGTAGAAGATAGTTTCGTCAACATTAGTTTAGCACATCCTATTCTTCTTAAGATCACATACTGCCCCCACTGTAGCCATGAAGGCTCTTTCAAAAGGAAGTGGAGATGTTTTGCTTGATTTGATATCCATAGCATGAAAGTCCACATGGATAGTGCAATCCCCTATCTCCACCCTAACATTCTTGATCATGCCTGCTGATTTCGCATTGGAGTTATCCACGAAAGTGAAACTATCTTGAGAAGGTTCCACCTTTAATCCTATTACTTCAGCAGTGTCTATTGCCATGATGCTGGCTGCAGATCCAGTATCGCAGAGGGCGGTTGGCAAATCATGGTTATGTATACAGCATGGAATCAAGAACTTCCCTGGATCTTCTTTCTTTCTTCAGAGTTCTATTAGGCTTACGGCATACCTTCTTGAATAGCATCTCAATATCCTTCTATGTCTCTCCGCTCTCTCTAAAGAAATTTCCAATTATGTACTTATAATATGCGTCCTTGAAAGACATATCCTTAGGAACTCTCTTCACCCTCTTGTGAAACCCATCATGTTCCACTTTGTTAGCTTCTCTCATGAGGTGTTTGGGAACATAGATCTTCCTAGATTTAGTTCTCTTCCCCATTAAACTACTTTCGTTCGTTGCCTGATGTTCCACTATAGGTTTTGTCTGTCCATTTCGTATCGATTGATATCTGATTTGTGTCGTCGATCGATAGTCTCAACAAAAGATGTTTCAGCTAGAGTCGACAACTCTTGCTCTGGTGTATCTTCAGGCCGCTTACATGTCGTCTCCGTTGTCTTTAAGCAAACGGATGTCTGAGATGAGTTTCGAGTTGCATTTAAGAGGTGTGCATCAAGATCTGGTAAATGTAATCGGTATGGCATTTGCGGCTGTCGATTGCTGCTCTTCTGTTGTTGTTAATCGAAGCCCTGTTGTTGTTTTTGATCGATTATGTCTTCTTGTTGCGGATCGATGTCATCCGTTTTAACTCGAGCTAGAGTGGGAGGATGTGGATGTCGAGTGGCAAAATCCGAGTGGCTCTGAATTCGAACAATTTTGTCCGATCCCAAAAGTGGTGTCGATCGATGCTTGGCTGATGGTGTCGATCGACACCAATACGAGCCGCCAATAGACATGGAAGTTTCGACTAGAAAAGCTTTCTCTTCAAGATTTTCCTACTCAAATATTTCCCCACAGTCATTATCTAATATGTCATCAACCTGGTGTCTTTCACTTTCCATAGCTTTCAGTTCGACCATAGCTGCTTGCTTCTTCACAGCTTCTACAGTCTGAGAAGCTTAGGTGTATAGCATCTTGACATGGGTATCTAAGGGCATCATTATCCCTGCACCCCATTAAGGGGTGCTTAAAAAAAAGTTTACTCTTTTTCGGATTTATAAAAAAAAATTAAAAAGAGATTAATCGCGGGCCGCCACGTGTCGTGGGATCCGCGAAACAGGCCAAGCATCAACGCTTATTTGAGCATCAGTAAGCGTCTGTGTTTATGTTTCTTGTGCCCCCCCCCCTTTAGCACTCATTAAGCTCCTTGGGATATTAATGCCCTAAGGTTTCTAATCTTCCATTCACTTCTTTGCAGAGAAAATCCAACTGCAGATTCAGATGTTCAGTCATCTTTTGCTGATCTTTCAGTAGCTCCTCTAGCATAAATTCCATCTCGTCTATATGGCACTGATCCTCATCCAGGTATATAGCTTGCTCCACTAATGAGACTTCATGTATAAAACCAGTCTCAGCCTCAACGATCTTGTTTTCATCCTTTACGGTTGTTTTTATCATGTCCATATCCAGATTTTTGGCACTACCGCTAGATGCCAAGTTCTCAATCAGTCTCTTAGCTTCCTCTAGGGTCCTTGTCTCGAAGTTTCCTTCGTTTGCAGTATCCAGCATATAACGATATCGCACATCAATACCCTTGTAGAACTTCTTCAACAATGGAATCTCCGTAAACCATGATGACAGTCCCTTTGATATCTCCTGAACCTCTTCCATGAGGTTTTGAAAGCTTCTGTAGGTCCCTGAGAAAATGTCCAAATTTCATTCCTTATCTCTTCAGCCCTCTCATCATCGAAAAATTCAGTCATAAACGCAGTCCTGACATCGTCCCGTGTAGTGAGAGATCCTAGTGGTAGGCGTCTCAGCCAAATTTTGGCATTTCTAGAGAGGGAATAGTTGAACAGCTTGCAGATGATGTAGTATTTGGTTGCTTCATTCTCCTCAAGGCCAGACACAAATCTTCTAGTGTCTTGATATGGTCCATGGAATTTCATGAAGAAGACCACAATAAAGATGTTGAGCCACAAAGGAGAAGTACTTTGGATTTATTTCGACTCCATGGATTGCTGGACGTTTAATCGCACACCTATTGGTGTGGAACTGACTATGCCTGATACATTCTGCCAGTGTTCTCTTTCGAGGAACTTTAGCATCCTCAGTATCAGCATATGGCTCAAGGATTGCAGCCCTTGGTCCATTTATCTTCTGATATGCTGCATTACACATATGACCTTTAGGGTCATGCAGGTCTTCAGTCTCATCCCTTTGTAGCACCAGTGTCGCAATCACGTATGCTCGCGGGTTTGTATCGATCGATGTTTGAGTTGTACTATCAATTGATGTTTGAGTTGAACTATCGATCAATGTCGGGGTGTTTGAATGAACAGTGTCGCCTAGAACAGTGTTCGAATGAACAGTTTTGTGAATAACAGTTTTTGGATGCACAATATCGATCGACGCAGGATGATCAGTGCCGATCGACGGGAGATTAATAGTATCGATCAACACGGGATGAACTGTGTCGATCAATCTCGGAAGAACAATATCGGTCGACACGGTATGACTAGTGTCGATCGATGGGGAATAAACATTATCGCGATGAATAGTATCGCGAAGAACATGGTTTAAGTAGTCTTGCAAGGGTAATTTTATTTCTTCACCTTTATTCAAGGTGGGATGGATTGTAATAGTGATTTTGGTCCCCTGTTTACTTCCGGTTTGGTTAATTGCATATCCTATTTGACCTATTGGTTCAATTTGGACTACTTCCTCATTAACATGTGTGGTATGTGAAAACTTACCATCTACCGACAGGGCATTGTCGATCGATTCTAGTGGTTGTGTGTCAAGATCGATTGATGGTGTATGATGTCGATCGCTGCTGCTTGGTGAGTGTCGATCGATTCTTCCCTCATAAACTTACGGATCGTGCAATGACCAACATGTTCCTTCCTTAAAGGACTTAGAACTCCTCTCTTCATTGTTTTATGGTACTGAGATGTATGTACCTGAAATATAAGAAATATTTTTTTGTACGTAACTTAAAACAGTAAATAAAACCTAGACTAAACCTATTAATCAAGTCTAATGGTGAATCCTTGCTCCCCGGCAACGGTGCCAAATTTGATATCACTCAAATTACCCTAAGGAGTGATTTTACTCTCATCAAAAGAGGTCAAATTGTAGTACTTAGGGATCAAATCCACAGAGAGCATGGACACACAATAGACTATAGATATTAAAATTAAGCTAGGGTAACAATATAAAAACAGTGAATAAAATAAAGCAAAAGTGAACAAGCAGTTTTTCGATCAGAGGTTTGTAACAAATTATGGAAATAACTAGATCTAAGAATTTATCATTCAAGAGATTCAATATAGCAATCAAGGATGCTAAGAATTTATAGGTACAGTTCTAGTACTCGATTTTAATATGTAATGAATACAGCTGTCGCATTCATTACTAATCAGATGCCTAAGTCCAGTCTCAGATGTTGACTTGGATCGAGCATCGATTGATGCTTCTTCACACAAGCATTAACGACCTAATCGATTATGTTCAACTAGATTTCTAGACCACCTTTCGTATGCGCCTAGTTATCTAATTCCCTCAGGATTCTGGTTCCGTTAATTGATTGCAATTTCGTACATCTCAACTGTCCTATGATTCTAGGAACAAAGAATCAGTCACACTGTCGTGCTTTTTTAACCATTCCAGATCCTAGTATTACAAGCTACTCTGGTGTAGAAATCAGTAAAACCCCTAGCAATCCTAACAAATTATCAATATGACATTAAGCTCATGGAATCCCTAAATCTAACAAGATGATTACTCGGACATAGAAGCAATAACACAAATCATAGTCTGGATAATATAATATAATAGAAATCAATGATAAAACCAAAGGAGTTACAATCAATCTCTGAATGAGAATTGATCTTCTCTCCAACCGTAAAACAAGAATATTAGAAAGTGTAAAGAAAGCGTGTAGAAACATGTTGTAAAAGTGTAGCCGTCAACAATGGCTTAGAAAACTATATAAATTAGGTCTAAACTCATCCAAGGGTACTCTGGTAATGTGTGTTGGCCTCTGGTCTTAAGTCGGTCTTGAAACAAGTCGGGCTTGTCTTCTGGGATCACCGTCGATCGACACTAAGGCTACGCCATCGATCGACACTCATTCATCTTCTCGACAGATTCCTCTAGCGAGGCAGACAGACCCCTCGTCAGTAAAACAGACATAACTTCTGCTACATGATGTTGATTGACCACAAACCAGTGGCATTCAAAAGCTAACTCAAAGCTCTATCTTGCGTCAAAAGGTCATATCAATCTAACGGTAGGAAAGTCTCCATCCATAGCTATACATTTGACCCGTCTTTGAGGTTCTGCACTCTAAAGGTTCCAAAATCACAATTTTCCTCTAAATCGTTCCTAAACCTGTAATACTCTAAATAGACTATATATCGTAGTAAATATATCCTAAAATACTTATATACCGTAGTTTAAAGTGGGTAAAATTCATGGTATATCAATAATATACAAAATATATACTAAATTATTTTTTGTTATAAAAAATAATGAATGATATGTGTAATATATATATTACATTTTTAAATGTGAGTTGTTGTTTTAAGTTAAAATTATTTAATTGCAATTTTTTTTTGGAAACAAAAATTATTATAAAATATATATTTTATATTATTAAATAAAAAATAAATTAATTATATATAATTATTTTAAACTTTATATATTCTAATTCCAAATGCTCTCCCAAAAGCTTCATATGAAAGTATTGAGCAAAAAACATTTATAGAGCATTACTATCTTGTAATGTTTATGCTGTGAACCCGGGATGCCATGACTAACCGTAGACGGGTTTGGTTTGAGACCGGAGACGTCTCGGGAACGTTTCAAGACAAAGGAGACGTATCCGTTTTGTGAAACTCGGACCAAAAATCAGAAAAATGAATCAACTCACTGTTTTTGCAGGTTTGAAGGTTGTAATCACATCTATGTCATAGATTTGATATATATTGACGATAACCTATAGGAACAACAACAAAAATGAAACGCGGCTGTAATGAAAAATGTTGCAGACGGAAGGGTTGAAGACATGGTTGTTCTGGTCATTTCAGTGTCATTAAACCTAACTTTTTTAATTAAAACGACAAAATGGGTCGAGAAACCTTTAACTCAAGCCAATATCCGTTGGACTACATGAAAACATAATCTTAATTTTGCAGAACGTATATATAATCGACAAATTCATCAACTCAAAAAGAGGAACCTCCACTATGAAATTATGTAACTAAACTGGAGAAGCTAGGAGTATTTTTTATCAAGTGTGTATTTTAATCTTAAAATTTATATTTCAGATTTTAATATTTAAATTTATAGATTTTTTTATATTTGCTTAAATTTTGGTTGCTGTGTCTATGTCTTACCCGTATCTAAATTTTTTAATTTTCTAATTTTTTTAAGGTTACCATTTCCCATCGTCGTTTCCGTACCCGTTTCCTGTACCCGTTCCCGTCCCGTCCCCAACTCCATTGAAGCCCATTGAAAGTGGTTGCTAGTTCATTGATAGTGGTCGTTAGCTCATTGACAGTGGCTGTAAGGGCCTGGATTTCTTCTTCTCTCGTATTTTATCTCGAGCTTGAATCAAAGCCCTCTTAGGCCAACCTTTCACTTCTTCTTCATCAAGCCACGTAAAGTAAGAGCAATGGTTATTCCCTCCTTCTTAACAAAACAAAAGACCATAATGTTAGAACCAATCTCATTACAACGTATTACCAAATACCATGAGTTTCATCTACACCTCGTAAAATTCACATCCGAAGAACCTTCAGCCATGATTCCTATCTGTCCAAGCTGCGGAAAACTTTGCAGGCAACTGACAAGCATACACTTTGCAATTACCATAATCTATGTTCCTACTGTTGCTTGCTGAACGCGAGCTTAGATCCATCTATCAAACAACATGTCAATCAATAACATCATTTCTAACAATCAAACAGAAAACTAAACATCTATATGCTAGGTTCAACGATTTTACCTGATTTTTTCTTTGTAGATGTTGGACTTGACTTCGATTACATGTTCATCTGCCTACATTTCACGAAGAAAAATAAGAGGATGAAATGAAAAAAACATACATTATTAGGTTAATCTTTCAATTGTTTTGGGCCGAATTTAAAATATTGTGGCCCAAATGTTTTTTATTTTATTTGGTCTGAATTGATTGAATTTCTAGTTAATTTGGTCTGGTTAAAATATGTCTTAAGGAGAGTTAACAATGTTTAGACTCTGACATCCACGGGTCCCTCATGGTAACTCTAATTAAGTTAATGATGCTGATTACATAACAACATAGAGTTTGGGGATGCTGGCATGCATAACATTTACTTGTAGTGGGCCATACATTATTTAGTTGGCATGGCTAACTATGTGATGGTCGATACTTCGTGTAGCTAGCTATCAATTTTTCCGTTTATAAATTATTAAAGTGGGTCCGCGCTTCGCACATATAATATGTATATTTGGTTAAATAGTTGTGTTGATTTGAAAAGGTTTGGTTATAAGTATGAGGTTTGAATAATTATTTTGATGGTTACTTTACTTTATAATATGGCCGGCCCGCGCTAAACCTGTGTTTTTGTTTAAATTTTAATTTTTCTTATATATTTAATATGTTTATTTTAATATATAAATATTACAATATTTTATAAGTAGCTAAACAATTATAAATAATTTTAAATTATTCAGTGTTTTTTGTTTTATTAAAATCAAAAAATTTATTATCTAAGAATTTTTTTTTTGTTATTAGAAATCATATATAAGTGATGAGCAGAATGAAGAAAAATAAATTGAAGTTAAGTTGCGGTGTTTACTTGGTTGAATTGTAGACATGTTCTCTTTCACTAAAAATTAATAATTGTTTTTCCAATTATCCCGAGTTGGTGTAATCTAACATATTACGAAACTATGATGATGATTATATGACCGTAAGACAATAAGTTACATAATGATATTGTTCTTACTATTGTCTTCAAAACTACATAAAACCTTTGTTTAGGCCTTTGGTGATCCTATCTTATATATATATATATATATATATAGTTTCTTATGTATTATTTTCGAAATTAAATAAAAGTATAAATCAATTTGTTATATTTTTAATGAAATGGTTTATTTGATGAAGTAAGAGTTTAATCTTTATTTATTTACCATACAGAATAGTTTTTAATGTTAATATCCAATTATTATATTTAAGTTACAAACAAATCTAATAAATAACCAAGTTTGTACCATACACTTTCTTAACATATCTATCTACGATAGATATATTAAAATATAAAGTTATAATTTGGATACAATTAGTATTTTTGAATTATTTGTTTCACGTGGTGAAATTATTTCAAAGTTTGCTTAAATTTTGATTTTCTATTTAAGTATTTTATTATCTTTTGAAATGATCTTTGTAATAAAAATGATTAATTGTTTGTGCCTTTGATGTTTTAAAAATGCTTACATTTGTTGGATGTCCATCTCATATAAATAGTTGAACAACAGTGTTTCTGCAATACGTTAATACTGTATGTTTATGTGTTATTTAAACTTGTATATTGATGCATTAATTAATTTTGTGCTGTGTATAACTTTTAGTTGTTAGCGTATTAATATTTAATAAATTGTTTAGCTATATATTTAGAGTTTAGTTTCATGTATAATGTATATATTTCCAACTAATCTTTTTATATAATGTTAATTAGTTCCTATTATTTGTTTTTATCCTTGTAAAACATTGAAAACTTTTCTTTTTGGTGTCACATGAAGTTACTATTGCTCATTTTTATCGTGATATTAATTATGTTTGTTAATTTCCATTCTGCAATTTAAGGAGAAGATGTCATGTGTAGTTTTTATTTTTGCCGAGTTGCTGAGATTACACATCAACTTTCAACAGAATGAGGAAACCACACTGGAAACACAAAGAAAACATATTTGCTAATATGTGTATATGAAACATTTACATATTGCTCTCTATATTGATAACGTTTTGAAGCATCACTCGTTTTCATTTCACAACTGTCATTCTTCTAGGGCATGACAACCATAAAATCAATTTGACTCCATCCATGACAATGTTGGTCGTAATCCCATGATTTCTCCCGTGTGAACTTCAGCATCTCAATTAACATCATCAACGTAGACATCATAATCAGGAATATGTAAGCACATGAAGCTCCATCCACTTATCTCTGCCCAATATGATTTGACATTCTTGAACACGTTTTCTCACACTGAATCTTCCCACTGGATCACTCTATCGTATAGAATCATATGTCACTATTCTTCTACAACTTTAGTCTATGGAAATGAACCAAAATTAGCACATAAATCGTTTTCCCAAAACATGAACAGAGTGTTTGCAGGAAGCTGCAGGAGAACATAATAATATGAGTGAGAAAAAAAAAACATTGTTATTAGACTAGATTCAAGTCTGGACAGACAAATGTGATTGATTTCTTTTTTGACTGACCAAGTTAATATTGTATTATGGTAGATATCGTAACACACCTTTTTGTAAATTGGCCAGTTGGAACCCATCCTTTATGATTCCAGCACAATCTGCAATTACTGATCCCACGACGAACTGGAGAAATCTAATTTGGATTCTAACAAAAATTAAGAATATATTCCGTGTACCTACTCATCAATAAAATAAACTTTATTGCTATTGATCTTACAAAAATGTGTAAGGGGAAAAAGTGCAGAGTGTTTCACCTCACAATCGCTGCACTTTCAGATTGGAATCTCAATTAGCTTCAAGTATATGTTCGCAATCATTAACTATTCATTGCTCATGCATGTATTGTGTTCACATCCATGAATTATGAGTTAAAATATCAGAATGGAGCAGAGATCCAGTCCCAAGTAACAGGGCCAAATTAAGTCGCTAACCATAATCTTACCGCCGGTGGAGGTCCAAGAGGAGGAGCAGCTGCTGAAAGATTCAGCGAATAAGTCTACAACTTTCCGTCTATTATGTTAAACTTTATAATCTAATTTCTCCTTGATACATTTACATAAATTAGTTATTTATGTTATTACACAAAGAGATGTAACGCTTGATGTTAAGAGGTGTGTCTCTTAGCCTAATAATTCAGAGATGTACATCATTTTCGTAACCATCTGAAATAAGCATGTAACATCCATCTTATTCTTTCTCTCAAACTCGTTGTGTAACACAAGCGGTTGGTAAAAGTTTAACATATTATACGCCATAAGCCTTACATGAGAGCTTTCCACCTCATATGGTTTCACTTTTTATATTGCTTCGCTTCCTCTTTCGCTGCTCCACCTCTCTTTCCAATTATCCGAGACAATCTAAATGTCACCGCCACATACATTGGAATTGTCTCTGTCTTTGGCTCGGTCTTTGCTCGTCTTGGCCTAAGATGACACATCCTACAATCTCTTTGGCCACATCTCGCCCCTGCCTCCTTAATATCTACATCCCTCCTGCGGTATATTTCACTTACAAGATAATAACCACTTTAAGCTTGTCGAATCCATCGGTGCCAGAATTTATGGTTGTCTTTTTCTATAGTAAGGATTTGAAGAAAATCATGTTTTTTTTTTCAAAAATTGAGTCGGCGAAAAAATAAAACTGCAGAGAGAGAGAGTTAGAAACACAGATGATCAAAAGGATTATTTAGGATTTCTAAGGATTATTGATATCACTTAAATTACCCTAAAGATTGACTTTACTCTCTCAAATAAAAAGTTCAGTTGTAGTACTTAGGGTCATTGAGAGCTAGGGCACACAATAGATCTAATAGTTATATGATAACCTAGGCTAATAGTTGAAATAGTAAATTTCAGTGGTGAGCAAGGCAGTTGATCGATTGGATTGATGAATTGTTTGATGGAATGATGGTTTCTAGATCTAGGGTTTCTATTCAGGTAATCAGGATTATAAAGATATAGGTGTTAAAGTTGCTTGGAGGAAATATTAGAGCTCAGCTAAAGAACAAGTCAATCATCTGTCGCATGTTTAGACTCGTTTATTGGCTAGATCTTTTGATCTCGTCTGTCGCAGGTTGACCAATAGAATGTGTTGATCGATGATTCTATAGGAATATCGATCGATATACCTTTCGTAGCGTCGGTTGATTGTTCTACATGAATATCGATTGACGCACTTATAGCAAGCTTTGCATGCGGGTTGATTAGCTAATCACTAGGTTTCTAAATCAGCATGTCGTGTTTTCATAGCAATCCTAGTTTAATCAGGATTTACTCAGATGACAGACCAAGCGGTCGCATTGTGCCTAATTATTCTAAGATCAGAGTTCTAGTTAGCTACTCTAGAACACAAGCATTAAGAAAAATCCTATTGATGAATATCACAATGTAGCTATTCTATATTTGCGCTAATCTTTCATAACCTATTTGAACCCTAAACCTAACAGGTGGATCTATTCAAGCATGACAATATCCATCGACGCACTTCTAGAAAATTATGTGTGTGTGTTGATTAACTACTCAATATGGTTCCTAGATCAGCGTTCACAATGTTTCTTGTAATCATAGCATAGTGAGGACCTATTCAGATAACAGACCAAGTGGTTGCATTGTATCTAGTTATTCTAAGATCATGGTTCTAGTTAGCTACTCTAGAACACAAACAATAAAAACAATCCAATTGATGAATATCAAAACTTAATAATTTTATAATTGCAGTTAGTTCCTCATAAACGATCTGAACCTTAAATCTAACATGTAGATCTGTTGAGATATGAAATTTATCATAAAAATCATAGATGAATAGATATTAAATATATAAAAAAACAATAAAGAAACCAAAGGAGTTCCTCCCTTCTCTTCTAGAACTAATAACAATCAAATCAAACTAATATTAAAAGCTCGATACGAGCAATAGATAGACCCTCCACGTCGATTTTTTAAATCGTCCAATGGGGTGCGTTTTTTTTGCCACGTCGGACATTCAGTAACAGGGTTTGGGCCTTGATTTGCTTTGCCCTCGTGACATTCAACGTGTTTGGGCCCATTAATCCGATTTCAGGAACCCTAGGACGTGAAAATGATCACTCCACAGTCGTGTTACTTCGTTCTCTTGGCCGGTTATGTTTCTCTAACGTAGAGACGATCAATCGACAAACGACTCCATCTCTGTGCAACACAGAATCTATATCACTGCTGTTCCAGATTCTTCACATCCTCTCTTCCTTCAGTTCAACCTTTCCCCTTCTCGCCGAACATTTGTTACGACTATGAAGTATGAAGGATCTAATTGGCTTCCCTTCACCTCTTCTATATAACATAAAGAATTGATTCCAGACCCTGCTCCTCTTATTATCAATGCAGGCAGATCTTCACGCGAAAAAGTCTCTCCTCCCGAAAATTTTCAGTGGCTTGCTGTATGAATACAGATATATTTCTGGAAGGGATTCCTGGAGTTCAATATTCGAATCAAAGGTATGTGCTTTACTTTCTTCTTCTTCTATTTTTATTTGCTTTTGGTTTCCCTCAAGACTGTTGTGGTTCGTTTACTGATACTCTGTTTTCAAACCTTTTGCTTTATGGGTTTCTGGGATTTACATCGGAGGCAATGAATTGGATGAATGACAGGATTTGAATGACATAGTTCAGTGTAATTTACTATTACATCCAGTTTAATTTCTATAGCATTGTAGCTAGAACTTGAAATCTGAGTTCAGTAATTAAGAAAAAGGTTGGATTTCATCCAATTCATTGTGTTAGATATATAATCAAGAAAGCTTTGTCGCTATATTCTAAGGTTAGAAAAAAATAAGATTCTCTCTGTAGGAGGAGGATCTTATTCTCTAAGTGAATTGACTAAAACAGAGGATAACTGGGTCGTATATATGTATGCAGTTAACCACAGAGAGTTTTAATGGGATGAAGAGAGATTGTAAGGAGTGTATGCATGAGCTCTCCAGTAAATGGGAAGTTAGACGCATCAGCCGGAGATAATAAAATCAACGGTAGTTATTTTTCAGCATTGTTGAACGTGCACGTTTGCAGTCGTTTGTCTCTCTTTTTAAGCCTCGACTTGAAGTTCATGAGTGATAGATACGGCCCAATTGTTATTGCTATCATTGCTATATTTTGGTGGGGATTCTTATTTCTGTTTACATGTTTGTATCGATGCAGTCGAGGCAACTAATTTGAAGATGAATCAGTGATGCTAGAGGAGCTCCGGCTATTTGATAATCGGGTGTATGGTGTTGTCTATCAAGGTCATGGGATACATGAGTCAGGAACAAGACAAAGATAATACTCCTTTCCCTGAAAGGATAAAGTTTTATCTATGTTTATGATGCTAATGATGATTATTTATTCATAGTTTTGGTTTAATATTTCTGGTTTATGCTCATTAAGGTGATGACTAATGATTATGTCTCTAAGGAAGGGTGGTATTGGAAAAGTTTTATGGGATGGCGTATTAGTGGTGGTAATGAACATACTGTAGGAGCTAGGATCTTGGAGGTAGTGTAATTCAGTCTTCGTCAAGATCCTATTATTAGCATTGAATCTCTCACTTTTCTCACTACGTTTATAAAACTGTTTTAGCCGGGTATTTAAGTACTTAGTTAAGTTTAGATGTGAAGTCAACATTATCCTCTTCTTCTTTTTTTTTTCTGAAAAGCTCCTTAGGTGGCAGCCATGGATTCCCTATAGTTGCTACAAATTAAAGTTAACTCTTATTTTGACAATATTCTCTGTTGTATATGTAGACTGTTTTCTTTGACAGGTCAAAGATGACTATGTTACTCCAGTCACACAGTCGGTCTACTCTTTTATAAGAATGCACTCAGGCTGGAGATCCAATGTAGATCATCCGTGCTGGGAGAGACACTTACCATGAAAGAGAATAGACCAATTAAAATTGTGAAGAAAAGACTGAGGTAGCTGCAGAGACTGCTGCAACCATGGCTTCAAAGTCTGTCTTTGGTGTTCAAGGATAGTGCTCCTCATGATTCAGCCACGTTTCTAAAATATGCAGAGCAGCTGTTCAATTTTGCAAACTCTTAAAATGATTCCTATAGTGTACTGGAACTCATAAGTCTTACAATTCAACATGGTATGGGAACAAGCTACTATGGGCACTTTCGTTGCCACAGAAACTGAAGATTGGTTTTGTTCTCTCGGTCAAGCACCTGGTGGGAACGCTGTCATACATGGACCATTCGGTAAGTGATTAAAAGTCATTTTGGTGTGTTTAAAATGATGCTTTGTGTATAGTTGTACCTTATGAGGTCTACATTTTAAATTTCTTTTCAGCTTCAGATCACTTGCAAGCACGTGATAAAAGAAATACATTTTACGGATTTAAGGATGGTACATATGAGGTCATGAAATGCAAAATAGGTTAACTTGAATGCGGAATACATCCAGCTTTAAAGAAACCAGATACTTGGATTGTATTAATATATGGATCCTTGCCAAAAACTTTGTGGAATATTGAGATTCAAATTTTCATCATCATTAAGATCTTTGTGTTGTAGACATTCTTCCGGCATATGTATATGGCTGCAACTTAAACTTTGTAACTCTAGCTACAAACTGAAATACCTGAATTTTACACGCCGTCTCCATATGTTTCATTGTTTCTCTTTAAATGACCATTTTCAACTTTATATATAGATGACCTTATTCTTGCAGAAACAAATCTGCGATTTTTATATACATGACCATAGTATGGCAGAATCAGAACTGCAATATTCTGCCAATTACACTAGCACGTGATATATATAGAAAGTCAAAAGGCTCAAAACCTTATTCTAAACCAACCCGAAACCACCCACTCCATATGTCTTTGTCTTGAGATCAGGACTCATGAGTCATAAAACATACTTAAGAAAGCAGAGGAGCACTAACCACATAGAGAAAAATAAACTTAAAACTCTTGACAAGGTAACTATTAAATCAAAAAAAATAAAATTGTAACAAATTTAAAATAAAATATTGTCAGTTGTTATCATAAAAAATAACTTATACAAAGTCAACTTAAATTCATATTCCAAAAATTAATCAATAACACTAACATTAAAAACTATAATTAGTTATTCAGATTAGTTAGTTTACTTAAATAAAATATCTATATTTCTAAATGGAAATGGTTGATATTTGGTTTTCATCCTACTTACCAAATTTAAAGTAATGTTTTGTTATCATAAAATCATTAATTTTTTTAAAGTAATGTTTCGTTATAATAAAAAGATTATTCTTTT
>JABAYD010007034.1:0-18356 GCA_014822095.1 Diplotaxis tenuifolia | reverse complement strand
AGGATGCCATTGTTTTTCAGGTAACACAACAATAACCAAAAAGCAATGAACGTTGCTTTCTTTTTTGTTGTAAAGTTTTGGTTTTGGATGGAGTAATCCAACTTACAGAGAGAGACGAATGCGCGTATCAGGAGATATGATTACTCATCTTCCTTTGTGCTATATCCTTAATCCAAAGAAGGTAATTAAAAAATCAAAGCTAAATGATGATGAACATTTTTAGCTTGATGAACGTTGAATCGCATTGATCTGATTCACATTGATCTTGTTGTATTCTACTGAAGCTGCTGATGTGATTCTTGTAGACTCCGTTAATGTTGGCTGCAATGCATGGGAAGATCTCTTGCGTCAAGAAGCTCGCTCAAGGTGTGCGTATCCTTCTCAAAAGAGAAGACTTGCAAAATGTAAGCATCACACTTTTCTTTGTTTCTTTCTTTTGAAAACACTTGTATAAATTAGACTCACTTCTCATTGTATAAATTAGACATCTCCTCTCTTATCATACAAACCATCTCCACTCTTCTCATTGTTTCTTCACAAGTCATCTACTCTCTTCTCACCAAACCTCTCTCTTGTCATACAAACCAAGTTTCTACTCCTCTCATTCTCACCAAGCTAAACCAAGTTTCTATTTATCACATTCTCACCAGCCCAAACCAAACCAAGTTTCTATTTATTCATTTTTTAAACACCCCAAATTAAGCAATTTGCATTGGAGGATGATAATTTTGAAGTTGCTTAATTTAAATTCTTAATACATAAATATTACTTAAAAGTATATAAGCATTCCTAATGGAGTGCTATGGTTAATAATGCTCTAATGTGCCCTAGAGGGTAAAAATTTCTTAAAAGTATCTTATTTAAGATTTTTTTCCCCAAAAAATCGAGATCAATTAATTTACAAGATGGTTAAAAAAATCATTAGAAAAAATTGAATCCTCCATAGAGATATTATTATTAGCTGAACATATCCGACATGTAAAATAATTACCCTCGAAGCTAAACATTCACTTTTGTAAGTCCAAGAATGATGAGTGGATCATGAAATCGATTTGAGCAATAAAACCAAGGAGAATGAAGTCGGTTTGACTATTAGAGAAAGAGGAGGTTATGATCAGTATATGATGACCTGTCGCGAAGATTATGGAAAAGTATATTTTAAAT
Organism: Diplotaxis tenuifolia; assembly: GCA_014822095.1. NCBI lineage: Eukaryota > Viridiplantae > Streptophyta > Magnoliopsida > Brassicales > Brassicaceae > Diplotaxis > Diplotaxis tenuifolia. The sequence goes on along the minus strand of JABAYD010007034.1, from coordinate 17,192 downwards.
TTTTGAAATACTCAACTATATAATGAAGGAGACCGACATGTTGTAGGTCAGCCATTGTTGAAGAAAAAGCAAGAGGGTCCAAGGCTAGGGTTTCTGGTGAGTGAGATTTGTGTGAGAGTAACGATTGTTATCACTTTAGAATACCTTAAGTAGTTAGGAATCATTCATACGTGATATACAAATGGTTGGAAAAGGGACATGCAGTGTCATGAATGTGAGGGATATAGACATTTCAAGTCATATTGGCGACCGTTTAAAGAAAAGGAGCTGAAATGTTCGTAATGCAAAGATTTTGAGCACTTGAAACCTGAATCTCCAAGCTCGCAAAATGGAAAAGAGAAAACCCTTTATTTTTAGCGAGCCGAGACTGAAGATGATCAAAAAGATCAAGACATACGTCTTAACTTTGTGACACTAGTGGGGTCTTAACACTCGTCATCAGATGATGATACTACATATTCTGAAATTGAAGAGGAAAAAGATGTCAAAAAGGAGTATAGAGAATTGTATGATCAGCGGGTCAAACTGAGTCACGAAAAACATACAACTCATCAAGGACACTGCCATGCTGAAGGCTTAAGTCAACATCCTTGCGATTGATTCACAGTCATAACGGGAAGGATGTATCTATTAATCCACAGATGTTCAGAAAACATTGGAAGAAATTGCTCATGATCTGGCAGAAGAAAGACTTAAGAATCAATTCTTTTTTTTTTAATCTTGGGGGTATCCTAGGAAGATCGAGTTGCAAAAATATTGAAAGCTTACTGAAGATCATAATGCCATAAAGCTTTTGGTTGAACTGGAAAAAAACTCAACGTTAGGCTTGTGTAATCCCAGTTTTTGATCTGGAGTTGAACCATTTCTCTTTACATCCTTAAATCTTTAATTTTGTTCTCTTCGGTATGATATCATACTTAAGAGTCTTCTTGTTTTCTAACATCTTTTTTTTTTTCTTGTTTTCTAACATCACTTACAACCTTATATCAAAACTCATACATGAGGCTACGAAATAATATGAAATTAAAAGGCATTGAGAAAACTGCCTCACCACCCTCACAAACTAAATACATGAATAATCTTTGTTTAGGTTTCTAAATACATAATGCTATCCATGTCATCCCAAATTACAAATTCATGGCTTCTTCAAATCTCATATCATCTTCTAGTACAATATTATATTGTATGTAATTTTTGAAGACTCAAAAATAATTGCTACTTAATAGAGTGGGGAAAGTAACTTACAAGTATTCTTTTTCGGTAAATACTTAAAATAGCAAATACTCATTTGTGTGAAGTCAAATACAAATCCAATTTTTTTTTTATTACCAGCCAAGTCGAGTATCAAGTACACATAAAACACCAAGTACTCGGCTTACGTCCATCTCTACTAGAAGGACCAAAATATACAAACCAGAAGTGTTGTGATACATGATGTGAAGATCAAAATAAGCCCAACTTCATATAAGTATAAAACCTATTTTTTTGCGCTAAATGGTAAATATCATTCATGGAATGAAAAATCTGGTTACAAACTAGCTGAACCCAAATCTGCTTTACATCAATTATGTTCTTTGAGACCGCAAAAAGATAAAAACAAAACTTCTAAGAAACACCAGAATTAAAACCAGAACGACCACAATGGTGTTCATGGAGATAATATAGTTTAGAAAAAATAGACGACATATGTAATTCTCTTTTCAATACGCTACTTGCAAACATGGCAAACCCAATAAGAACAAGAGCAAAGCTTAGAGCATATCCACGATCACTCACCAGTAGGTGGCTCTTGGCTGGCAACGGCTCCGGCGGGACACCAAAGGAGGAGGACGTCGAGCAGAAAAGACCCAAAGCTTTCTCGGCGGAAGAGCTTAAGATTGGACCCGACATATAACACCTAAGTTTATATGAAGATAATTTTAGTAGTAATGAGATTATAGATCAACGTAAACTGTAACTAATGCCATTCCAAGAAATGAACAGAGTGATTTAGATCCCTTTTTCTAGGCTGGCTCCAATAAAAAGTAAACTGAAGCACCATATATGGTAAGAAAATTTTCTTCGGTATATGAACCACTACAAGAAATATGGGTATTAGTAGTACCCAGAAAATGCTATAATATGGTTTCGTAGCGTTCCGAAGAACGACGTGACAGACGTAGCTATGGTAGACCCCCGTATATCGTAGCGTATTTTCATGTGTTGTTAAAAATATTGATATTGCAGCGTTTCTCATGTGTCATATTATTCTTATTTAATAGCGTCATGTTCAATTCATATTAAATTTTGACGTTTTCTGTGTCATACAAATTTTTATTATGATGGTTAATTATTGCCATGGAATAATATTTTATAACTGTTTTGTTTCTGGACGTTTGAACATATAATAGCAATTTTCTTTTGCTCTTGAATATTATTATGCAACATATATTTCGTGCTATGGCGTTTAATTTCATAGCTAATTCTGAATACCCAATGATTTTCTATATTGACAAATTTCTTGGTTTGAATTCATGTATAATATATTTTTTGGGTTATAGAATTGCATAATTATGTAAATGTAGGAAAGAAAGGAAAATTGAATTTTCAATAACTGTAGACAAATTATGAAGATGGCAAAAGGATTACAATATGCTGACAAAAGATCCATTGAGCAAAGAAATGCACACAGAAACAACAATTATTGAACACTGCCATTAGTAATGACGACCATCCTTGGTTCGTGAGGACTGTCCTTGTGTTTGTGGTTGGCGTCTCACAGGAGCTGAGTTGCGGGCATACAGGGAGCGTCTGAACATTGGGTCGATGTCTGAATGTCTTCTTCAGGTTCCTCAGTGCGTGTCAAGTAGCCTAGAGAGCGTCTGAACTCTGCTCTCGTTATCTCCTACACATCATTTCCTCCTGAGGACTGTCCTCGTTCTTGTTCTATGTTGATTGGTACTTGTTCTGGCTGTCGTTGTTTGAGTTGTGGTTTCACTCCAGCTGCCGCCAATCAACATATGATGCCCTTCCTTGCTTCCATTAGAGTTTCTAGACAGAAAATTGAACACAAGTTAGAGCTTTATGATAATAACTCTGAATAACTCAAATTGAACACAATTAGAACACAAATGAGTCTGAAAATCGAAGAAGAATATAATAAATGGAAATCGAGTGTCTCTGACCTTTCAATTAAAATCAAAGGAGAAAACTGGAAATTTCCTTCCAAGATCTGTAAGGCTTCAAATCTTCCGAGATCTGTAAGATTTGTTACCTTTGTGAGAAAGCTAATAATCAGACGGATGAGTTAAAGCTAGGGTTTAGAGTGCACTGACCTTTGATATGGAAAAACAGAGAGAGGGAAACAAGTGAGTCGTGGTGGTTTGAGAAGGAATTGAGGTTGCTTGAAATGGATACACAAATATTCGTGGTGGTTCGAGGTGGACTCGTGGTGGAAAGGAGAGATTTGTTTCAGATAACTCTCTAGGTTGTGGTGGGTACGGTTCGCGAAGGAAGAAGATAAAACAGAAAAACCCATTCTGAACCGTAGATTAACACTAACCAATGGACACGATTTGAATCCTTGCCTTTTAAAAAAGCAACCAATAGGAAGAGAGGGGATTGAGTATGAGCCTTTGATCTTTATATCAATCAATGGCTCTAATAAAACCAGACAAATTAGCTTTCAATTTTTTTATATTTTTCGTAAAAATTATATAAAAAATATATTAAAATGTAAAAATAAAATAAAACCATAGTTTAAAAATATAAACTTAAATTTAAACATCCATTTCTGAACATGTAAATCTATAAACACTTAAACTACACTAATATACTCTAACCCCTAAAACTACACACTAAATGGTAACCCTTTCACAACAAAGATATTGTGGATGATGAAGTTTGTGTTCAAAATTTTATTTTTTGTATGTGTGTGTTATATTATGTTTAAAAAGACCTCAACACACTAATTAAAATATACCTAACGAATCCGTAAACTAATTACAACATAAGTGTGAAAACTTGACCCCATCCTTGCCCTAAACCACAAAATGAGAGAATTGTTATCACATATATGGACATTTAATATATTGGGCCTTTGTGAATTTGAAATGATAAAATGGAACAAATGATAACATATATATGTATTGCATTGTCTTGCATTAAGAAAGAACCATCCGAACAAAATAAGAAAGCATTCATAGATAGATCCAAAGAGTGCATAAAAAATATTCAAACACCAAGTCATTGAAATACACATAGCCATGTTCTGAAAAGAGAGAAGCACCAAGTTTTGTGTCTTATAAGAACTGAAGTGCCTGGTTCCTTTTGTCATGTTTTCAAACCTGCAAAGAAATACATAACCTTAGTTTTTAATTCTCACACTTATGCAACAAGACACCTGAGAAAGAAGAAAACAATGGTCATAACTCTCATCGGTAAAATTTTATCCTCTGGCCAAGCAAGACAACTTTCAAGTGTATCTTCCATATACTCGATCTCAGATGTTGTCTTCCGCACAACTGCATCTTTCACCTTCACAACATCTACAAAGACTCTACATGCACCAAGGCCCAAGGGTTGAAAGTGGACAAGATGGTCATGATTACTCGAAGACCAACGTCCTTGAGCGACGACCACCTTGTTTCCAGACAGATCCAGCAGCTTGATTTTATGATTTGGTTTGATTTTTTTTACGCTGTGGAATACCTTTCTTCACATCACCTGTGCGCATGTTAATCTTCCATCTTGGAGCGTTGCATTTCAGACATTTGTCTAGCTTCTCAAACTCCTTTCTGAATAGACAACAGTCATTCACACAGCCATGGATCTTCTCATAACCCATATCAAAACACCTCAAGAACCTCTTCATTTCGTACAAGGACCTGTGCAAGACATTATCCTTCGGTAGCATCTCTGGTAAAGCCTCAAGCAGAAGATCGAAGCTTCTATCAGACCAATCACTCTGTGTCTTTATCCTAAATAGAGAAACAATCGCCGAGAACTTGATGTGGTTAGCACAACTTGGATACATAGGTGTTTCTGCATCGGCTAGCTTAGCAAGAAACTCATCATCTTCCTTATCTTCACCTTCAGCAACTTCAGTTAAGTCACCCTGCCTAAGAAACTCTTCATCATCAAACGCATCTGCTTGGTATAACCCAAAAATCTCCTCCTTCTTCTCTCTGTGGTGATACCACACTACAGGAAAAATGGATTTTATTAGCGGACGAAAAACGTTATCTAATGATACGATAGCGGTTTAAAAAACGTTGTATCATCGCCCGTAATAATAGGTCGGACACATTAGATAGCGGTTTTTTATACTGCTATCTTATTGTCATATATTATAGCGTTTTTTTGTATGCAATTAATTATTCTTTGATAGCATTTTTTTGCTATTGTTTGTATTATAAAAAAATAAAAAAATAAAAAAACAAAAAAAAACAAATAAAATTATTTTAAAAACTTTCTATATCAAAATTAGTTAACCGGGTACAAACTAAACCAAGCTAAACCAGAAAAAAAATAGAAACTAAACCTAAAATGTCTAAACCTAATAGAGCCGCCTCTCTGTTCTTCTTCTTTATCGGCTCCACCACCACTGCTAACTTCTTCCATCTTCACACCAAAGCTTCTTCGGATCTGACGCATCATCGTCTCCGCCGCATCCATCACCGAAAGCTCGTCCCATCCACCTTGCCGCCTCCTCTTCTTCCTCTTTCATCTCCGAAACACCTCTGTCGTCGCCGTCCTCCTCCTCCATTCACCGTCGTCTTCCTCCTCCATTCTCTGTGTCGAACAAGCCCTCGCGTCTCTGTCTTCTCTCCTTCTCTGCCTCTCTTATTCCACTTGCTTGGTTCCACCTCCACGGCTCCACCACAATCGCTAGCTTCCTCTGCCATCTCCACGCCACATCTTCTTCAGATCCGGCATCGGTGAAGAGAAGACAGGCATCGTCGCAAGACGTTGTTGAGTTCTTCGGCTTTTCGTTGGCTTCCTCTCTCTGCAGAAGAAACGAACACACAAACACAATTAGAAAGTAAGACTGATGAGAAACCAAAACATAAACTTTATGGATCTTTTAAAACCAAAAAAATAAAGGATTGAACAGAAGCAATAGACTGTCGTAAGGAGAAGATAGAAGAGAGATTGAGAGAGTTTGATAAGAGAAGGCGAAAGATTCTACAAAACAAAAAAAAGAAAAGAGACAGATCTGGACCATCAGATTTAATCTCATCCAACGGATGAGAAAGTGATCCGTGTGCTTGAAATTTTTACCAATCAGAACTCTTCACTGTTGTTGCACACAAAAAAAGAGAATTTTTCATTTTGTTTTAACGAGAACTTGTCTTTGTTTTCAAACTTGATAGAAAAGAGAGAGAAAAGAGATCTGCGTTTGGAACCAGCGTACGGCCAGCGCGTGTGCATTCGTGCTGTCGCTGGAACCTTTATCCTTCCGCCAAGTTGCCTCTTTATGCGTCTTCTTCGCCACCTCTCACCGAACGTCTTGTCTGAGCCATGGCTTGGAGCCATCTTCTTACGGTGGTTCTTCGCTTTGAGGGAAGACGCGCTCTGTGGAAGTTCATGGCGTGAGAAGATTGACTTGTATGTTCAAGAGTTGGGTCCGGGAGATGGAGGCTATCACAGATCCGTTGCCGCCGGTTTTCTCGGGAAGAGGAGGCTTTCTCAGATCCGTCTTCGCCGGTTTTAGGCTCCGTAGGGTGGAGGCTCACATAGCTCTATGCTGTCGGTTTTGAAACCCGTAGTCTTTTGGGTGTTGTTTAATAGGTTGGTTTTGAAACCCGTAGTCTTTTGGGTGTTGGTTACTAGGTTGGCTCTGGTGGAAGCTGCGTCGTAGCTCTTGTCGTCACGATGGTTCCTCGGGTCAGGATGGATGAGATCGCGTTAGACGTTGAAGCTCTCCTTTGACGGCGACGATGACAAGAGAAGGAAATCAGAGGTTGTGAGTCTCGGGCTTAAATTGCCCAGGCGGCATGCGAGGATTGGGATGAGCTCGCGGTTAGTCCGATGATGCTCTCCGTGACAAGAGCCGGTGTAGTTCCGTTCAGGCCATGGCGGATCCGCTGCGATGAGACAAAAAAAGGGGTTTCGCGACACATGTTTCTGGTTCTGGGCAGTGTCGGTGCCGTGTTTGGGCCTTAGGCCCAAACGCTTAGTTGTGTGTGGTTTTAGTAAGTTGGGCCGTAAGCCTCTTTTGTATGGATCGTGGGCTTGGCCCTTCTCTATTTAATATCAAAAACTTGACGGAAAAAAAAAACTTGTTTTTGTTTTTTTTAGTTATTATACATGTATTTTTTTATATTTTACTTTTCAAAACATATGAACTATGTTTAAATGATTGTGTTTCTTTTTTTTTTGACATTAAATACAGACTCATATAGACTCTGCGAACCAAACTGGTAGCTCCGTATCCATGTGAACAACGAAAGACGTCTGAGTTCTGACACTGCGTGCTAGACTATCCGCCTTTGAGTTCAGTGTTCTTGGCACATAGATAATAGTGGAGCTGGTGAAACATTCTTGAAGCATCCTAATATCTTGCAAAAGCTGGCCACTCGTCTGGTTCCGAAACCATCTTATCAATTGAGAACAATCTGTTGCAAAAGTAACCTGATATTGACGTAAGTTCCTCATACTTTCCATTGCCCAAATGAGTGCTTCTATTTCGGAGTGAAGGGGTGAGAGACTGGCTCTCACATTCCTCGCCCCCATCAAACCCTCAAAACCTTCTAAAGTACTATACCAACCATGACCCGCAAATACGTCCTTTTCTTTCCATGAACCATCAACAAAACACCATCGTCCCGGTATAACCGGAAGGGTGATAGGTGAGTGTGTGGAAACCTGTTCCCGCTTCTCTTGTGCCTCACTCCATAGGGTTGCTTCTGTTTCTGCTAATGTGAGTGTACGCAAAGGCTCAATATCCATATTGCTAAAAATTTTACTATTTCGTGCTTTCCAGATGTACCACAAAATCCATGCAAAGACCTGAACCTCCATCTTTGGTATGACTCGCCAAAATAAGTGATCCATATTTGCAAATAAGGATTCCGTGGGGAAGATTACTGGATTCAAAGGAATCTTGGATAGCGCCCAAATTTGGCGTGCTGGCGGGCACTCAAAAAATACATGATTTATTGTTTCCTCCGCAGCCCCGCATCTATCACATCCAGTATCTCCTTTTATTCCTCTTGCATGTAGGGTTGTCCGTACTGCAATGCACCCCGTTATTAACTGCCATAAAAAGTGTTTTATCTTGGGAGGACACCTAATTTTCCAGCAGTAAGCCTTCAGAACATCCACTGTTGGACCTTGCAGTACAATCGGTTGTCCTTTATCCGGGTATACTCTTTCAACCTGGTAACCTGATTTGACCGTATATTTTCCGTTCTCAGTGAAATGACCATTTAAATGATTATGTTTCAATTTTTTTAAATCTAAATTATGCTTACATACTTGTAGTTATGATTAAATTTATATAACTAATTTTATAAAATTATATCTTAGTGTTTATGTTTATGAGTTTAAAGTTTGGAGTATGAAGTTTTATGATTTAGATTTAAGATTTTGGCTTAAAGTTTGAAAATATTAAATTTAAAGATTACACTTAATATTTTTGGTTAAGTTTTAAATTTCTACATTTGATGTTTAAATATGAAGTTTAGGATTTTAGATTTAGGGACTATATATGAATTGTATAGGGTTTGGATTTAATGTATATAGGTTTGGGGTTTCATTTTAAAATATTTAAGTTTATAATTTTATATTTAAGATTTGGAATTTAAGTTCTAAAATATTGTAGAGATTACTACTGTATTAGTGCTTAAATTTTGCTTTTTAGAGTATAAGGTTCATAAATTTGTTTATGGTTTATGAATTCAAAAACTACATTATTACAGCGTTTATATCTTATGTGCTATTAAATGTATACTATCATAGCGTTTCCAATTATGTCTCTTTATCATAGCGTTTCCAAAAATACAAACGCTATCTAAAACTAACGGATATGTCAACCATAGCAGAAAGCGAAAAAACACTAACCTGGTCTGCTATCAAAACACATTTTTCTTGTAGTGAAATCCTCCCGCATCTTATAGCTCAAATCCATTCCCCTAGTTACTAGATGATCCACGATAACAGAAGCTGAGTGACGAGCTACATTGCGACAGTCAATGCATGGGCAAATGATCTTCTCAGACTCTGCAAAATATGCACCAACAGACCTCACAAAGTCCCACACACCTCTCTCATAACCAGGATCAGCTCTTCGGTTAAGACACGTGAGACAATATTCTTAATCACACAAAATTTCAGTAACTAGCTATAATATATATTTTGTTTCCTTACCTGTTTAGATGAACCCATGATTCTTTTTAACCGATAACCAACAAAATTAAACAAAGCCATAAAAGTATGTCAGATACCAAACACAGACATTATGATTCACATAATTAAGCAGCAATAAACATTCAACTAATCAATCGTCTACCAATCTAATAGCTAGAACTCAGACAATCAAACACATCATCAACAAACAACTTCTATTCGGCTGAAAAAAAAATCACTTCAATAAATGCTTCAGATTGTGACTCGACTTCACTCCAGAAAGGAACAATCAAAAGCTCAACCCTGTAAAACAAAAGAGAACAAACACGAACCCCAATCAAATCGAATTCGCCCCCAAAAGAAACAAACTTCAAATCTGAAAGATATAGAATCAAAACATATTTGATTACCACTAACCTCACTTGTCTCCTCCTTACCGTGTGCTCAAATCCTTCTGTTAATTTATAATCGTTAAATCTGAAAGAAATAAAAAAAAATTCAGAGAATCACAGAAATCTTAAACTCAATCTAAGGTTAATACAGTCGAAATCGAAACTGGGTTCACTTGGAAACTGACCGCCGGCGACGAAAACACCACAAGCCGGAAGATCCCGTTGAAAATCAGAGAGATTGATGTCTCCAAGTTTGGCATGCGTCGACAGAGAAGGATAAGCAGAGGAAGAAAGGTAAAAAAAAAAGATTAAGTCTTTTGCGATCGAGAACACTTTACAGTGTATTTCCCGGTTTAATGAATTTTTATTCATTTTATTTTCCGGTTTAATGCATTTTTTTCCTAGCGAGTAAGTTGCGCTACAAAAAAAGTGAACATCAGATTTCACCATTTTTGGTAGTAATTCGTGAATTCGTGCTACCGTCGGCTGCTACCAATGCCCATATTTCTTGTAGTGAACTCTCTATAAAATGTATCAAAGTCCGTTTTACATACATTTTTTACCTCTTGTCACGACTCACGAGCCACTATACCTCATGTAGGTTGTGATGTCAACAATATGCCCACTGTTAACTGTTTCTAGATAAGTATGTCAGGACATGAGAAATGGAAAATCAAAGTCCATTTTTAACATGTGTGCAGTTTTAAAAATGCCAAAACGGCACGCAAGGTGAAACTAGTTATTAAACCGGAACATGAATTTTAATATTGAGAATTCGGCCAAAAAAACACGAAATTTGTACGAATTGCCAAAAGAAACCTATACTCGAGCCTGGCCAAAAGAAACCTGTACTTTTATTGACTTTGTTAGTTTATTAAGAAACTTACGATTGACTCACCATTTTAGCACACCGTTAATGAGCAGTCTTAACTGTTTTGAGACGACGTTATTTTATGTAATTTTAAAATAAAACATGTACACTTCTATATTCGAACCCGGGTTGATTGGATGAAATGGTAAGATATTTAACACTGGGCTAATGACTCTTTCAAGAGATTTACAAACACATTATGTTTTATTTAGTACTGATTGAATATAAAAAAACTCTCTAAAAATTAAAAAAATATCTTTAAAATTGAAAAAAATTGAAAAATAAAGAAATTTTTAATAAATTAATTTTGAAATTAAAATTCAAATAATTTTTTTTCTTTAAAAAAATAAAAAAATCTTTCAAAATTTTCAGTTTTTTTAATTCCAAAAAAATTCAATTTCAATTTTTAATAATTTTTTAAATGAATATTTTGAAAATTTTGAATTTTCTTTGAATTTTTAAGTTTTTTTTTAAATAAAAATTTTGAATTTTCTTTGAATTTTAATTTTTTTTTGAAAATTGGAAAATTTGGAATATTTTTGATTTTTTAAAGGAAATATAAAATTGCATTTTAATTTTAATTTTAAAATTAATTTTATATAAAAATCTTTATTTTTCAATTTTTGAAATTTAAAGATCTTGTAAGTTTTTAGAGAATTTTTTTTGTATTCAATCAATACCAAATAAAAGTAATATTTTATTGAGAACTTAGGATGTTATAGGTTAAAAGGAACTATGTTTGTCAATACATTGTAAAGTCCACTAGCTGAGTGGCAAAATCCCCCCCCCTCATTCTCTATGATTGCACGGGTTCGAGTTGCGATGGAAACACTATTTTTAATAAAAAACTACTTAAAACGACGTCGTTTTATTCATTTGTCTTTATTCACGACGAAACGACGTCGTAGATACGACGCCAAAATTAACGTCGTCTAGATTATCTGTTAATCGGGTTAACGGTGTGTTGAAATGGTAAGTCAACCGTAAGTTTCTTAATAAACTAACAATGTCGAGAAAAGTACAGATTTTTTTTGGCCAGCTAATATCCCCAGGTTTCTTTTGGCAATTTGTGCAAAGTTCATGCTTTTTTCGACAATTCTCTTTTAATATTCCATCATTTTTCTCGGAATCGATTCAGACAGATCGCCGGAATCGTTTCAGCTCCGGTAGTTCGGTTCTTTTTTCCGGGTTGGAGAATTGCGTCGGCTTGTCATCATGTATTCTATGATACTCCATGGAAGAAATCTGGTACAGTTGCAGAAATGGCGTATGTTTATTGTTTCACTCACATCTAATGCCTTCTCCACCGTTGCTGATGTGAGCCCTAGTAGAAATGTTCAAAAAGGTACCAACTTTACCATCTATTACCTCGTCGGTTCACTGGGTTTCTCTACAAAACTCGCTGAATCAATCTCTAAGAGAGTGTCCTTCGAGGACAAGGGCAATCCAGATTCCGTTCTGAGTCTTTTCAGGAGTCATGGCTTCCCAGATTCTCAGATCTCCACCATCATTACAAACTACCCACGACTGCTCCTACAAGGCGCCGAGAAATCCCTCGCTCCCAAGCTTAATTCCCTGCAGTCTAGATGATGCAGCGGCATCATCTTAAGTCGGCGCCAAATGGGATGATTTGAAACAAATCTTCTTTTCCTTATTTTGTTTTTGTTATCTTTCCTTTTTCTTCTTATGTATGTTTTCCTAGTTTCATAGAACTTATGTCTTTTATTTACCTATATAAGGAGAGCTATAAACTCCCTTAGAAGGCACGTTTGATTTTGATTAATAAAGAAGAGCTTTGCTTTTATCCCTTATTTCGATTCGATTCAGTTCATCCAAATAGGAAGTTTATCTCAAGAAGCTATCTCCGGAAACTCTTGATCGATCCAAGAACATGTATCCAGGAACCTCAACGTTCTTAGATCGACCGTTCACCCATCCGTATGCTGCTCTAGGTTGGTATCAGATCTCAGGCTCAAGCCGAAGACGAAGCCCCCGCAACTCAACAATCCATCACCGATCTCCAAGCCCTAGTTCACAACCTTGTCACAGCCGTCACAGCTTTGACAACCCAGCAACAACAACAACAAAACAACAATACTCCACGCTACCACCGCAACACTTCGCCCCGCAACCGCCGTAACAGATCACCGCACCGTCGCTCCCCCCGCCACTACCGCAACGATCAACTGTCCGTGCAGGACGATTCCGACGAAGACGCGAACCCGTTCGCCCCAGTTCGCTGCCAAGCCCCTCGTCGCAACTTCAACAACGAGCTTAACTCCGATTCCGAGAATGATTTCGACAACTCCACATGGAAAAAAACTTGTAAGGTTGACATCCCGGAGTTTAAAGGTTCAACGGTAGCTGACAAACTATTAGATTGGATCGTCACTGTCGAAGAGATCCTCGAGTTCAAAGAAATCCCACTCGATCGTTGTGTTCCTTTATTAGCAATCCGCTTTCGGGATCGAGCAGCTGCGTGGTGGTCGCAAAACGAAGCTACCCGCGCTCGCCTCGGCAAAACAAAAATCGCAACTTGGGATAAACTTAAACGCGAGATGAAAAAGAACTTCTTGCCTTACAACTACGAGCAACTAATGTTCCAGAAACTCCAAAACTTGCGACAAGGACAGCGAACTATAGATGAATATGCAACCAAATTTTTCCGTATGATCAATCGTGTTGAAATTAAAGATTCCGAACAACAATTGGTCATGAGGTTTATCGGAGGTTTACGGCAACAAATCCAATTCACATTGAACCTGTTCCGCCCGCAAACTATCTCAGAAGCACACCAACAGGCCCTAACGGTGGAAACACAAACTCGTACGGGCTCTCAACCATGGCTTGCTAACCGACAAACTCGTTCCACCACTACATCAACAGTAGTCGCCTCAAGTGACAATGCCACAGCAAAAACAGAAACTACTCTTGTACCCATTGACAAGCAACAACTATCCCGTCCTGGTGGTTTACGCTGCTTCAATTGTAACGAGACTGGTCACCGACAAGCAGCATGTCCGCATCGAACGCGTCGCGGCCTGCTTCTCGATGAACAAGCAGGTGATATCGAGGACCCAATTTACGATGACGAAGACTCTGGTGATGTGGAGGAACTAGTAGCTGACTCAGGATCCTTGGTTATGCTTCGACGATCATGCCTAGCTCCACATAGTACTACGACCAATCCGCAACGCAATAACCTCTTCCATTCCAAATGCACTATTAACGGCAAAGTTTGCAACTTTATTATCGATTCAGGAAGTTCAGAGAACGTGATCTCTATTGATGCCGTCAAAAAGCTTTCTTTACCTGAAGAAGCTCATCCAACACCATACAAGCTCGCATGGCTACAGCAACACAATGACTTACCTGTTACAAAACGAACTATGGTGTCCTTTTCCATCGGTGATGCTTACCACGATAAGACTTATTGTGATATAGTACCAATGGATGCTGGTCATTTAATTCTAGGAAGACCATGGGAATCAGACCGACGCGTTATTCACGATGGGTTTCTTAACACATATAGTTTTCGGTTTAACAATCGAAATTTTGTGCTCAAACCTTCCTTGCCCGCCTCTCTCCCATCACCATCAACAACACCTTCGATACCTGCAATACCATCAGTACTTTTCCTTCAGCGTTCCCCCTTTGAAAGTCTCATGCGAGACGAGGGAAGAGTTGTACTCCTCTTGATCTCTCCCACTTCTCATAATACGCCATCCATTCAACCACAATTACAGAGCATACTCACAGAATTTGCGGATGTCTTCCCGGACGAGCTTCCATCCGGACTTCCCCCATTACGAGATATACAACACATAATTGATTTAGTTCCCGACGCCTCCTTGCCTAATCGATCTCACTATCGTATGAGCCCATCCGAACATGAAGAACTTCGATGGCAAGTAGAAGACCTTCTCGCCAAGGGTTTCCTCCGTGAGAGTTTAAGTCCTTGTGCAGTCCCTGCCTTACTTATTCCCAAAAAGGATGGCACATGGCGGATGTGTGTTGATAGTCGAGCCATTAACAAAATCACAGTCCGTTATCGGTTCCCTATCCCGCGTCTCGATGATTTACTTGATCAAATTGGTTCCGCATCAATCTTCTCAAAATTGGATTTGCGAAGCGGATATCATCAGATTTGAATCCTCTTGGGAGATGAATGGAAAACAGTTTTCAAAACTCGTGAAGACTTGTTTGAATGGACAGTAATGCCTTTCGGATTGTCCAACGCTCCAAGTACATTCATGCGCGTCATGAATCAAGCTTTGCGACCTTTTATTGGTAAGTTCGTGGTGGTATATTTTGACGACATCCTCATTTTTAGCACCTCTTTACCGGACCACATACAACACTTGCGTGATGTTCTCTCTGTGCTCCGCCGCGATCAATTTTTTGCAACACGAAAGAAGTGTGCCTTTGGTGTATCAGAAGTGCACTTTCTTGGCTATGTCGTCTCCGCCCAAGGCTTATCTGTAGATCCAAGAAAATTCGACGCCATTCGCTCTTGGTCTACCCCAACAACAGTCACGGAAACTCGTAGCCTTATGGCTCCTATCACTGATTGTATCTGAGATGGTAAATTCGCATGGACTTCAGAGGCTGAGACGGCGTTTCGTATCATCAAAGACAAGCTTTTTTCTACGCCCATATTGGCTCTCCCTAATTTCAGTGAAGTCTTTTCTTTACACACGGATGCTTCTAAAACGGGCATAGGTGCGGTTTTAAGCCAAAATAATCGACCTATCTCATTCTTCAGTGAGAATTTATCCAACTCCCGCCTTCGTTACAGCACATATGACGTCGAGTTCTATGCCGTTGTCCAAGAAATCAAGCATTGGCGTCATTACCTATTTCACCGTGAGTTCGTTCTCTACACAGACCACGATGCCTTAAGCACCTCAGTACGCAGGGCAAAGTTTCAGCGCGACACGCCTCGTGGATAGCTTACCTACAGCAATTCACATTTGTCATTAAACACACGCCGGGTTTGTCTAATCGTGTTGCAGATGCTCTTAGTCGGCGCCGTTCTCTACTTGCCACAATGCACACTACGGTTCCAGGCTTCAGTTCGTTTGTTGATCTCTACGAATCTGACCCATTCTTTGGGAAAATTTTTGCTGATACTACAGCGGGTCTTCCTTCTCCGTACACGCTTTGTGATGGTTTCCTGTTTCGAGATAACAGGCTATGTATCCCGGAATGTAGTTTACGACTCAAGTTAATTTCAGAACTACATCGTGAGGGACGTATTGGTCGAGACCGAACCCTTCATTTGATCTCTACATCTTACTTCTGGCCCTCCTTACGCCGTGATGTACAACGCTTTGTGGAAAGGTGTGTTACGTGTCAACAAGCCAAAGGTCATACTACTAACACAGGTTTATACATGCCTCTTCCAATTCCGACGCAACCATGGACGGACATAAGCATGGATTTTGTGGTTGGTCTTCCCCGTACCCAAAAAGGATCTGATTCCATATTCGTCGTGGTAGATCGCTTCTCTAAAATAAATTTATCGTTTGCATGGTCTAACCTCCTCCATCGTCTCCGATCGAGATTCACGTTTTCTAAGTCATTTTTGGCGTTCTCTTTGGAAATTACTTGACACCAGCTTAGATATGATCCCAGCTTATCATCCTCAATCTGACAGCCAGACAGAAGTTGTCAATAGATGCCTCGGGAATCTTTTACATTGCTTGGTTGGTGATACCGTCAAAACTTGGGATTCACGTTTGCCACAAGCAGAATTCGCTCATAACCGAGCTCTCAATCGCAGCTCTGATCTTAGCCCTTTTCAAGTTATATACGGTATACTATCTCGTGCTCCGGTCGATCTTTCTTCCTTGCCGGATCGTACTCGCCTTCATGGCGATGCCTCTGCTTTTGTCGGTGCCATCCTTGACACACACGTCCAAACAACACAACGTCTTGAAACTTCAGCTTCCAACTATAAAGCTAAAGTGGATTCTAAACGGCGACGTGTGATCTTTGACGTTGGCGACCTCGTGTGGGTTCTTTTGACGCGTGATAGAATGCCAGCACACGCCTATAATAAGCTTAAGTCCAAGAAGATCGGTTATGTTCCAATTTCCGCCAAGATAAATGATAATGTATATCGTCTTCAACTCCCGCCGGACGTCACAACTTCTGACGTTTTCAACGTACGCTATCTCACGAAGTATGCTCCTCCGGACATCCCGTCTGATTCGAGGTCGAATCCCACTCACCCCAGGGGACCTGATGCAGCAGCATCATTTTTCTTTTTTTTTTTTTGTTATCTTTCCTTTTTTTCCTACGTATGTTTTCTTAGTTTCATAGAACTTATGTCTTTTATTTACCTATATAAGGAGAGCTATAACCTCCCTTAGAAGGCACGTTTGATTTTGATTAATAAAGAAGAGCTTTGCTTTTATCCCTTATTTCGATTCGATTCAGTTCATCAAATAGGAAGTTGGTCTCAAGAAGCTATCTCCGGAAACTCTTGATCGATCCAAGAACAGGTCTCAAGGAACCCTAAAAGTTCTTAGATCGACCGTTCACCCTTCGTACGCTGCGCCAGGTTGGTATCAGAGCTCTGCTACGCTCCGAAA
>JABAYD010007027.1:0-17636 GCA_014822095.1 Diplotaxis tenuifolia | reverse complement strand
AACATTCAGCTTCAAATGGACAATAAGTCAAACTTAGCCCAAATAAATAAATATGTTTTCATGTCCTATCACTCATTCATCAGTCACCCTAAATCGCTGACAATCTAAAATCCAAAATTCACATGTAATTTTCTCATACATTAAGGAAAATTAAAACAATATTTATCACTAACCACGAAAAGAACAAACCACCGTAACTCAATGTATGTTTGCCAGAAATCAGTATCAGCCATCAGCATGTAACCTCTAATCAGCTAAAAGAACCCACATACGATGTAAGAATTTATCCATAGATATTGATAATTTCATGGTTACAAACAATTTTAAAATTATTAAAGAATATAATATAGAAACCCGGCGCGTAGCGCCGAAATACCACTACTGATAACTAATAAATTCAAGTTGTTAAAAAAAAAGGTTTGGTTTAATGAATTGATTTTATTTAAATTATTAGACTAGTGGAAAAAGAAAATGGACAATTATCAAATAATCGACTGATGCAATGTATAACTATTTTCTGAAAAGAGAAGGAAATATGTAGGGTAGGGAATAATAATCAGAAACAGACACGTGTCCGAAAGAATAATAATAAAAAAATCGGATAATACTTTTTCTTCTTCTGCTTAACCTCTTCGTCTCATCAGATACCACACCGCTCCTCCGGCGATTAGGTTTTTTCTTCGGTAAGTCCCCGTCACTTCCTCTTTCGCCGCCGCATACTTTCTTCGAACCTTTGCTTCTCGTCCTTCCTAGCTGCGCTGATTCTAGGGTTTTGGAATCATTAGCTGTTTGTGCTAATTAATCTCTCTTCCCTTAGATTTGTCGAAAGTGTGTTTTGATTTCATCTAGGGTTTTGATTTCAACAGATACGCTATTGTGGTAGATCTATAAGTCTCTTTTAGTTTATCTGTTTTTTTTTTATTAGTTATATTGAATTGTTATCTTTCAGTCTCCATTGCATTATTCATGTCATGGTCTGTGGCTGGTAAGTATATTCATGTTGATTTTGTTTTCTCTCGTAGGGTGTTCTTTAAGTGTTTGTTGATACTCTGTCAGAAAAGTTTTTCAAATGGGAGACTCAGAAAGTGCACAGCAACCTTCTAAGAAGAGAGGGGCTTTGAAGCAGCTCTCTCGTGAGAATCCAGATGATGATGATGAGGATGTTTCTGCAGGATTTGAGAGTGGGACTTTCAAGAAAGCCAGTGATGAGGTTTTGGCTAGCAGGAGAATTGTGAAAATCAAGCGCAAAGAGCCTTCTGCTCCACCTCCCACTGCAGCAGCAACAGCCAATCCCTTTGCTGGAATTCAATTTCTCCCTACTACTCCTGTTTCAACCGCTGTGGCTGAGCCTAAGATTACTCCTGCTGAAGCGGTAGTTGAAGACAATCAAAAGGGAGCTGATACCGAAGAGGAGGGTGATGAAGTTGAAAGTAAGAAGGTTGATGATGTCAAAGACTCTGCTGAGGAAGAGACCAAAGATGAGAAAGAGCGTGGAAAGACATCTGATGATGTAGACAAGACAGTCCAAGGAACAGAACAAACTGAGGATCTTCCTGAGAAGGAATCTGGCGATGATCAACAGACTGAGGGAAAAGAAAAAGAAGGTGATGAAGCAGACAAGAACGGTGATAACAATGGCTCTTTGAGTTCGTTCCAACAGCACTCAAGTAGCAAGAACGCGTTCACCGGACTCGCTACTACAGAGTCTTCTGCTCCTAAGTTCTCATTTGGTGTGGCTTCTCAGGATGGTTCAACTGGATTCGGCGTAGGCCTTTCAAACAGCAACAGCCCTTCTCTTTTTGGATCTTCCATTACCAACAAGAGTGAAGGTAGTGGGTTTCCTCCAAAGCAAGAGGTTTCAGTAGAAACAGGAGAAGAGAACGAGAGAGTTGCCTTCGCAGCTGATTCAATCATGTTTGAGTATCTCGATGGAGGATGGAGAGAGCGTGGTAAAGGAGAAGTCAAGGTCAACGTCTCAAGCAAAGGTGGCAAAGCAAGGCTAGTTATGAGAGCTAAAGGGAACTACAGGTTGATCTTAAACGCGAGTCTCTACCCGGAAATGAAACTTGCGAGCATGGACAAGAAGGGAATCACATTCGCTTGTGTGAATAGTGTAAGCGAAGGCAAAGAAGGTCTCTCAACGTTTGCACTGAAGTTCAAAGACCCAACGATCGTTGAAGAGTTTCGTGTGGCTGCTGACAAACATAAAGGCAGTAAACCACTTGAAACAACAGGAGCGACTCCGTTGAAGACACCTGAGAACTCTCCTACAGCTACAGATGCTTGAAGAAAGGTAAAGAAAACATGTTGAAACATTTATCTTTTGCCTTGGTTACTTTTGAGTAGTTGAATTTTAGAGGCAGAGATTGGAAGAAGTTTGTTTGTTGTGTTTCGTTGTTACAGTTGTTGAGACTTCATGGGTTACCGTGAGACATATACCTGCTTCTTGATCTCTTTATATGCACCATTTGTTATGCTTCATTATATCTGCTTGTGGTTTCATAGCTGGGTTCTTCTGACTGTTCAAGCTTTAGACTATTTCTGGAATTTTGGATCTTTATTTGATCTGGTCTTGCAAGGCTTGTTATTAAGAGATAGGGTTAAACCATTCATATGTGACTTGCTGTTAGTTCTAGGCCTCAAGCTATTGACATTTGACATGTTAATTCTGTAGACTTGTAAGCCCAATATTCATGATTAATAAGTTTGTCATACCTTCGCTCAAATTACTAGAAAGAGATTTTAATTTGGTTACTGAATAATAAATTAGAGATTTCAATAAAAATGATAACAATGAAGATATGTTTACCTTGTAGCAGTCTTCAAATGGTGATGATTATCTTCTTTTTCTTCTCTTTAAGACTTGGTGATGCTTATCAATGTTGCTTTAGGTTAAAATCATATCTCATCATCTACGGACTCAAATTATTGGCCACTCCTGGCAACTGGTAATTCGGCAACAAGATTTTTCAAAATCCTATTAGCTTATAACCAATCTTCCACAAGAAAAATATTTAAAAGCTATATTTAAGTTAGATTTTTCCTTATAATTTAATTTGGTAGAAAAATTTCAAACACCCTTGTATTGATACAACTGTAACGGAAACCCTTTATCGTTTTGTCTAATTATAATTGGTTTAATAGCTGAAAGTTTAATAGCTGATAATTTTGAAGATTATTTCATTTCGAAAAGATTTCCTTTTGTTTAAAAGGAAAAAAAACTGCCATTTCTTATCACTGAATATATCAAAGTTCTGAAGTGTTAAGCGCAACCAGAGTTATGATCAACGGTAAGATGATAACAACTAGAACTATACTCAACAATAAGATGATCAACAGAAACAGTATAATAAAACATAAAATAGAAATTTTAAAGAAGGAAATACGTGAATAAGCTTCACTTATATTCCTAAACAATTTATCCATCAAGATTGTTCATCTGCATGGTTTGGTCTTTACTTTAGAGTATATATATATATGTATATATAGTATACAATGTTTTTAATTTAAAGCATCTACAATAGCCAATTACTACAATTTGCTAAAAACTATCACATTTAAAATTGATCAATAAAACCACCGGACTGCAAACATTTGGTAGATAATGTAATAGATAGTTATTGTTCCACAAATGCCTGCTTGACAGTTACAGTAGCCTTTAATAATGTTGTGGTTTTCTTAAAAACATTTTAATAATATTTTTTTAACTAATTGAAATTATAATGATAAATTATTATTTGTGTTTTGTTTTTGAAACCCAGTGATATTTATATTTTCTTTTAAACATTTTTACGTACATATATTTCTTTATAAATTACTAGGGTCGACCTGCCCTACAGGCGGATATAATTTACTTGTAATCTAAATTATTATTATTTTGTATAGTTTTACCGTTTGTGTTGTAGGTTTGCATTTGCAAATAACGTGTATGATAATGATTTTATCGTTCAGAAAGTTTTAGGCGAAAAAAGAGTATATGTAATAAGATATTTTTTTGTTTACAATAGTTGCTTTTATTATCCAAAAATAATAATAATAATAATTGTTTCTATATTAAAAATTTCACTAACCAATAGAATTTAGTTATTTTAGATTCAATACCTTTTAAAAAAGGAAACCAGATAATATGAATTTTGTGAAATTATATAATGTTCTTAAATAAAAAATAGTAATGATTACTAAAATGTTTTTTGATTATTGATAAATTTGTGAGCAAAATACTAAACTCTAAACTCTACATTCTAAACACTAAACCTAAAAATTTGGGGTAAATCCTGAACCCTTAAGAAAATCCTAAACTCTAAACCGTTAATCCAAAATCCTAAACCCTAAACCCTAAACTCCTAAGAGTTTAAGATTAAGTGCTTGATTTAAAGTTTAGGATTTGCAAAGGATTTTGGGTTTAGGATTTTCTCAAATTTTTAGGGTTCAGGATTTGCCCAAGAGTTTAGAATTTAAAATTTAGTGTTTAGAATTTAGATTTTAGGGTTTAATATTAGAGTTTAGGATTAAGAGCTTAGAGTTTGGAATTAAGGGATTAGAATTTGGGATTAAGGGTTTAGTATTTAAAATTAATAGTTTAGGGTTTAGTATTTGGTGTTAGATACAACAATATTGAAAAATGTTAATTATTACTATTTTTGTTTATTTTAAAAGTATATTATAATTTTATAATTTTTGATTATTTGATTTCATCTAAAAGATATTGAATCTAAAATAAATAAATTTTATTGGTTGGTGAACTTAAAGGGGGTGAGTAACTCTTCTTTTATTCATTATAAACAACCTAAAGTGTGTAATTATATTATTGAATTTCCATAACTGAAAATTATATTTAAGAAAGCAAGCTACGCGAGTCAAAGTAGTTAAACATTAGATATGATCAAAAGTCTTTTTATTTTGTTCACTCAAATTTAGATTTAGAATAATTGAATTATCGTCTCTGATATTAAAAATAAACAGACATATAAATCACTTTTGGCTTAGTGGTAATTAGATTTATCGATATAACTATATTTACAGTTTTGCAATCTTGGTCCAGAAAAAAATAATAATTTTGGGCTATATTGTTGCGTAGAAAATAGTTAAGTAAGATGGGTTGATCAAATCTTTGCAGAACTAAGAAAAAAAATAAGATTGGTGAACATGATTTTTGTTTAAATTGATGACCGATTTAAAGTGGTTATTTCTCAAATCAAACCAGATTGAAAGTAGCTATTTCTTAAATCTAGCTATTTCTTAAATCAAACGAAACCAGGGATCATCAAAGATATTAAAAATTATAGTGACCTAAATATTATATTTATAATGCACTATTAATATTTTTTTGAACAACTGATTATATTAAATAAACTAAACGCCCAATGGGCTAATGCGATTACAATCGGAGAAAAACTCGACGAAAATAACTAAAATACGACAAACGATAGATATGACTAAGGAGAGAAGAGACCCATAGAGAAGTTTCACTTGTAATCTTTGAACCTGCATTCGAAGGAACGCGCTGAAGTCGAAATCGACGTTGAATAACTCAATCAATGAGTTTTGAAAACAGTTGAAAACTGTCTTTGGAGATGCTTTGATCTCCTGACATTGCAGTGAAATGTGGAGAGGCTACCGGAGTAGGACTACACACAGAGTTGTCGACGGTACATTCTCAAAAAGATAGCACTTGATAGAGTCAGGAGAAGCTGAGTTTACATCACATGAGATGCGGAAGAGCTGGTGTACACCATAAAGGCAATGACTAGGTGAGTCATGCTGTTTGGGCCCTACTATGTTTAAGAGCTGAAGAAGTGCTGGGCTTTTTGGAACCCTAAAATGGGCCAAGCCCAACCAACTCGAAGCTTGTGTATGCACTATTAATCTATTACTTTTTTCAGTTTTAAAGTTCGGAAAACAAAATGATCAAATTGAGTTGAATATACTCTAAGTTGTTGGTATGAGTTCATTTTTAACTTAGACTCTAAAGAATTTTATTTCATTTTGCTAATTCATCGGTTCTCCATCTTCAACTGGTTAACTATAGCTATTTTCTACCTAACTTGTTAGGCTTTAATGATATTCCTAGAGTTATGAGAATGATTATCCAAAGTATGGTCGTTAATATGATGATCTTGAGAGGTTGTCGAAGTTTCTTCAATTTGTTTGATCATAACTGCACAATTAGCAAACAAATTACTGTTAATATTCTTTTGTTATTTATAATGATTTGAAAATGGGACACAAGGAGTAGTGGAGGTGAAGAAATATCTTTTATTTAAAGGCGAGTTCAACTTCCCACAAACGATAAGAATCAAAGTTGCAAATTAGTTAGAGTCATAGTTATGCTGCTTTTTGTTATGTGTGGTTTGCATGGTCTCTTGTTCAAAAAAAAAATTATGCATTTGCTCATGGTTGAAGATGGTGAAGTGCTTAGTAGCGGTTGTTACTTACCAAGTTTATTTACGTTAAAAAGATACGACCAGCATGTATGTCAAGTCAGTCACAGTCTGATTATGAATCTTATCTTACGCAGTTTGACGTTTTAATCTTTCCGTCTTTGTAGATATTGCAAGAGTAATCTATTCTAATGATGAAATCATCGTGTTCAAACTTGCGGTGAGAGTGATACTAATAATAATAATGTGAAAATGTATTTCGTATAAAAAGTGTAACAAAAATTGTTACGAGGATAGTAAAAAGGTGAAGAAAAACAAAATAAGAAAACATTAAAACTTGAACTTTGATGATCACTGTAACCGATCATCAATCTCTTCGTAAGCTCTTAGTGCAAAGAACCAATTCATTAAGCAAATACATTTAAGGTGTTTGCTCCTTTTCTGAGTCATCCCGGTCATCATCCGAACCCATCTAAACCAAATAAATAAAACATGTATCACAGTTCAGAAACCAGCAAAAAGATCATAGCTTTCAACAAATTAGATGTGTCAATGGTACTCAGAGCAAATTTAAAAAATAAAAAATATTGCACTACTTAAACAAATTTAAAATCTACCTCATCAGAGTTAAAGAGTCAGGTTTATCTTCATCATCCGTCTCAGATTTACGAGCTTCAATGTTGGCCTTTTGTTCATTCAGCCCAGTGGCTTTTGACTTCTCCATTCTAAATAACAGAGTCAATTTAGAAATCGTAACAAAGCGACAAAGCAAATTTTAACACAGTAAAGTAAACCTACCATTTTGAAACCTATTCATAGTGATTTCATCTTCTGGATAAAAATCTGGAAAATTTTGAACACAAACAAAAGATAAGCTTCCAGCCTCAGTACATATACAATATCGTAATATAAAAACATTGGAACTTACCAGAGTTAAGCTCACCTCTGAGACCACAATTTGTTTCAAATTCTTAGAATGAATGGAAATAGAACATGTCTACCCAGTCACATGGGATATATCTGTGTAATCCTGCAAGGGAATCCAAGGAAAAAAAATCATGCATTATCATCCAGTTTACTGAGTTCGAGATCACATCGTGTTCCTGCTGTAGTATTCACCCATTGTTCTTGAGACGCTATCTTATGTGCAGAATTTCAGCCATAATACGCACCAGCAACGCAAGATAAAAAAACAGAAGCAACATGAGTGGTACCTAATCCATAGGTAAACCTATTTGACCTCGTTAAATTCACCATACCACCATCCAAGCAACTTGGCAAGCAACAACTGTAATGCCAAAAAAAAAACTCAGATCACTTATTTTTGAAAAGTTAGTAAACAGAATAAGATTGGAGTCAATTTAGAAGTTTCAACTTAAAGCAAACAACATTTCTTCTCCCTTTTGTGCTTGCACAATAATATTTCCTAAAGTAAACAAAAGCAAATCCAAGAAACTATTACTTGGATATTATTGGATTTGTGAGGATGATGTTTAAGGTCTGTACACTTACCTTTTTATAGCTAGCTGGAGAACGTTGCAGCAGGCAAAGGAGTTAAGAACGTTGCTAATGGTTGTGAATAAATTCTTCCTGTAAGCAGAGATGAAACGGAGACGAAACAACACTAAGACAGCTTGATCCAGGGAATCATCATCACGATTTGTCTCACAGATAAGTGTCTAAGCCACCGTTGTCTCTCTGGTTAGTAATAGAACAAAGAACACAATGAACCCTAGCTAATCACATTAAACGATGAAGAGAGCACATAGCACCGAGATTATCTATTGATTATCAAGAGTCTAAAAATAGACTTACATTTACATCCACCCTGAGCATATCAATACACATGAGTTCTCCAACATGTCTGACATTCAATCAGGAAAACGGAGAAAAAACTCTCGAATTAGCCATTTTATGGAGAATAGTTCGTAAAAAAGATTTAGAAGATGGTTTTGGACGTGGAAAGCTAAAATTTGTATACTCGCAGATCACCGCGGAGAAGAAAGACCATGGTGAACCCTAAAATCGGAGGACACGTGAGTTGAGAGGCTTAGGTCACTTGCTATCGGGTTGTGTTTGTGTTACATGATAAAAGAACTCAAACACATAACACGGCCCACTTTTATGTTGCATTGTTGAAACGCAACGTTTGATTCAGAAGACACGTGTCGCGCTGAGGTTCACCTAATTAGTGACGTGGCTTCCCCAAGAAAGATGAAAGTCTAATATATATATATATATATATATATATATATATTCACTATTAAAAATAAATTTTAATATCAAATAATATTTTCTTGTTAATTATATAAAACTAAGAATTTTATTTGATTAATATGTAGTTATGTATTTTCTATTTTTTTATTTTTGAATTTTTTTACTAAAATATATTTTCAGATATTAACACAATATATATCAAAGTTATTTTATTGAAGAACATATTATTTAAATTTAAGATAATTATTATGATTATTATTAAGTTTAATTCTTTATCTAATCAAAATAATTTAAATTCGTTTTTATTTTGAATGTAATTTATAATTTTATTCATTAAGGACATAAATGATATTAACCAATATAACTTTAACGTGGGAACTCTGTTGCAAAAAATCACTTCGCAAATAATAGTATAGATTATACATTTTTCTGAAAAGAAAATCTTCATAAATCTGAATCCGAAACTATTCACGTTTAACATTTATACTGACACTAGTAAAAATGTTTAATTAGATTGTGATGCAGTCATAAGTTGTTTTGGTTGAGCTAATGCTGTAATTGTGATCATAGCTAATGAATCTCAGTGATGGGAGTGGGTATCTCAAAATAATTCTCTATTGGGACCGTGGTGATTAGCCTTCTCCAGAACCATGACATCTTTTTATAATTGCTGTATTTTTGTAGGCCAAAGAAACGCGTATGTAATAGTCTAGCTGATTTTTGATGACTATCACAAGTCAATCGTTTTCTTTTCATCATCTATAAGTGAGTTATAGGAATCTACAGTTGAATTTAATTAATTTTATTAAAGTATACTTGATCCCTTGTTATTGAAAACCTAAATAAAATCTTAGTTTAGCTGTACTAATTGATAATAATGTCATATGTAGTGTTGCAGATCTTTTCAATTCAGGATATTTTTGACAAAGACAACATGCTTTTGAGGTTTGTTCCACTAACTTCTTATTTACATCTAGTATATCTTACAAAATACCCAATACAGATGCGAAAAATAAGAATACCAGCCTCTATTCTGTTGTGATCTGAAGACCAATTCCAAAAACATAATTTTCAAACTTTAGTTTAGAAAACTTTATTACAAAATTCCATGGAAAACTAGAGATTTCAAACTATTGCAACTAAACTTTTGGTGTGGGCACGTTTTTCTCTCTTCTCTTAGTTGTTTAAAGTAAGTAACTAACAAATAATTTTGTCACATTTTTCCTTATTTCTCAATAGTTCTAACAAAATTCATAACCCATTATTATTAGCTCTTGTTGTCAAACCCAGCTTTTGTTTTTATTTTATGGGGAGAATATTCAAGTTTGTTTAAACTGAAATAATTTGTGAGATATTTCCCCTATTTCACAAAAAAAATATCATTTTAAAATTTTCCGTATTATACAAAGAGTGTCATTTAGAATTTATTACAATTTTTACTTACTTTAAGCTTACTATTAATTACAAAATGAAATGGTCTTACAAATAATTTTATTTATCTCAAATACTATTAGTTAATTATATATAATAAAAACATAAATGCATTTTAATCATTTTTCAATCAGTTTGAAAATGCATAATCTTAATATTACAAAATGCAAGGATATTTGAAATAATTTTATTTATCACAAATAATAATGGTTTAAATAGATATAATTAATAAGGACATAAATGTATTTTAATCATTTTTTAATCTGTATAAAAAATGTTAGTGTAAAAAATGTTAGAGTGTTACTCTTTAAGAAACGGATGGAGTATTACGATATCTAGTTTTCATCATTCATGATATAGCTCATATATTATAAGAACAATTCACATGTTGTAACAACTTTCTTTTCTTGACCAACGTGGAGTTAGTCCATTACTAAATAGGTTGTGGCCGTAACTATCGTTACCGAAATTCAATTCGTGTTGGAAATGACTATTTACAATGTTTTAATTTTTGAAAAAGAAGTGAAACCATTTTTTCTTACAAAAATTTATCTTTTCTTGTGAAAAAATAAATGTTCTGGCAGAATAAAAAAGAAGTAATGTTATAAAATTGTATTTATAATTTAAAAATTTAGGATAATATGGATTTATAATTTTGAAAGAAAAATACATTGCAGTTGATGATCATATATTGCATTTTGATTTTGTATTTGATGTGTCAATAATTCAAAAAGTTTAGAATTTAAGTTATAGAGGCAGGGCCGTCTCAAACTCTACAGAGACCCGGTTCAAAAAAAAAAACAAGACCCTATTTAAAAATTTAGAAAATAATTTATATGTTTTTCTGATAAAATTTTTTCTTAATATTAAATAAATACACCAATCTAATTTTTTTATCTAAACAACGCCATTATTAATATTAAAAATAATTTATATATTTCTCTTCTTATTTATAATGAATTTAAACAAACACCAACATCTAGTTTTTTACTTTCCAAAATATATAATTGATATAAATGCTAATTAAAATTACTTCCTAATTTATTGCTTTTTGTTCATTATGTAAAGAAAATAAAATTTATAATTATATTTATATTTCCTGGTTAATAAATACGAAATTTAATTTACATATAGTTTCTAAATTTTTTTATAGATGCTTAAAAGTTATATAAATATATAATTTTATATTTGTAACTATAACTTAAAAACTTATGGGTCCTCTAAAATTTTGGACCCCGTTCGGTCGCTCCACTCGCACGTGTAAAAAGACGGCCCTGTATAGAGGTTATAACAGAGTACTAACATTATAAGTAGTATACGGTAGAAAATACAGATTATCGTTGTCCCTACGGGAAATCTGATAAAATTGAAATGATGAATTTCCAAAAAACTATGTATTCAGGTTAATGTAACTAATTCTATTGTACAGCAAAACTGTTCTGAGTCAAACCAAGTAACTGAACGCACATGTCTATTACAAATTAGATATTCCGAAATTTGTGATGCATTTTTTTTTTAAATAATGATGATCTCCTAAACGTAAATATGAATTTTGGTGGTAGAGAATGTAGCTATCAATTATGCAACTGGAATCCTTGTTCTTGTTCTATTTACATACGGATTGTGGCAGTGAAATTCATTGGCGCAGTAAAAACAAGTGGATACTGATGGTAGTTGTGTTAGTAAAAAGAGAAATACCACTAGAATTTTTTTTTAATAACTGATCAAGTATATTTTGATGAAAAACGTAGCCTAAATTACAAAACGGAAAGTGAGCTATTAACAATACCTAATCGCACCAAGTACGCGTTGGACTAATAGTTTAGCACAAGGAATTAGTTTTGCTGCGCCCTTAGTTTGATTCCCACCGGAAAAGATGATACGCTGTCATCAGATATTTGCACCAGCTGCTTCTAGACCTAGTTAAAAATTAGAGCCTGATCCAATTCCTACTAATTAATAATAAATGTAACCAGCAAGCATCAATATTTGCACCAGCTGCTTCTAGACCTAGTTAAAAATTAGAGCCTGATCCAATTCCTACTAATTAATAATAAATGAACCAGCAAGCATCAAGCATCAATCATCAATCACAAACGGTAACTATATAATTGATAATACTGTTATGTAGAATTTATCAACATTGATATATGAAAATATGATTAATATATATATATATATATAGTTAACTTGAAACGCTATATTACATCGTACCACACCATAAGTAATAACGAGGCATAACAAGTGCGTTATTTACTTAACTGAACAAACAAAAAAAAAATTTCTAAACGCGTTATTTGAAAGTTTGTGTCCATCGAGTGCAAATACGCCCAACACTACGTCTTCCATTCGCAATCTAAGTCTATCAAGTTTAAGTTTATATTAATTAGCCTTTAGGCTGCTAATGTTTTGTCTGACTCTGTTGTCTTTTTTTTTTGAGAAAATCTGGCTAACTCTGTTGTCAAATACGCTTTGTTTTCAATGATTTCGGTTTAATCAATTATTGATGATGGTTTCAGAAAAAAATGAATAATATGGTAGTTTATTTTTAGTTTTTCACTTTGTAGTAAATGAATCAGAAATTTAAGACAGCAAAGATCTCTGTAAAATATAAATTCAACATAAAAGCTTGTCATATAAACCAAGCGCTCGTAGCTTGGTGGTAAAGGAGGTACAGCTATACTGTCCGCCACCCGAGTTCGAATCTTGGCCACAACGGATTTAACATCCCTTCCGCTGGGGCGCTAAACCCTTTACGATAGTTGGGAATGTGGCAGATACCAGAATTATTAAAAAAAAAAAGCTTGTCATATATGTTGATGACAAAAAGAAAAGGTTTGCCATATATAGTAACGTATATAAATTGTTACAAACAAGTAGTTTATATTCTTATATTTGAAGCAAATGATTGTGATATAAAATAACAACCATCCATGTGAATAAAAATGTATCAATTTATAAAAGTAATTTGAGTGAATAAAAATACGTTACTAAATATGGCGCCAACTCGTGAACACGAAAACGATTTCTTGTTAAGGTTTCCGGACAAAGAAACAAGCACGTGTTTTGTTTGATCTAAAGTTTCAACGTCAGTTAAAATGAACACACTGACAGAACCCTATATAAGCATTAGCTTTCCTTCCCTTCATCTTCATCACTTCCTTCACCATTGTCTTTAGAGAGAGAAAGAAACACAAAGATGATGAAGTTCGAGAAGGTTCATTTACTGTTAGGGTTAGTTCTGGTTCTAACTGTGGTGGGGACTCCGACCAAAGCCGATGGACCTGTTTGTCGTCAGGCTGAGAAATTTAGCAGAGCTAGCTTTCCTGAAGGCTTTCTTTGGGGAACTGCAACAGCTGCATTTCAGGTCCATCTTTTACACTTCTTTCAATAAAAATATGCATTTTTGTGTTGTACACATATTAAAAAAAAAAAAATTTGGTAATACATATGTATCGATTATCCACTTCTCGTAGTTTTAAGCCAAGTTTTTTTTAATTGAAGAATTTATCATACTATTAACTAACAGAAATGCATCGAAAATGTCAAACATATATTTTGTTGAAACACACAATTATTTTAAAACATTTATATTTTGCAATAAAGGGAGTATGTTTTATGTTTTTTTTTTCGTTTTGATATATGGCTATTAATTTCTTTTGTTATTATGTTGAAATATAGGTTGAAGGAGCTGTTGATGAAGGTTGCAGAGGTCCAAGCATGTGGGACACTTTCACTAAGAAATATCCACGTATGTAGAGTATTTTCCTCCCTTTTACCGATATATAAATGTAGAGAATGCTGAAAAATTTACAGATAGATGTGCAAATGATACCGCTGATGTCGCTGTTGATTTCTACCATCGTTACAAGGTATACATTATCATCTCTTTTCCTCTTCTTGTGCTTTAAATATTTTTCCGATGATGAATATTTAGTTGATAAAATGAATATAACAGGAGGACATTAAGTTAATGAAAGACCTCAACACTGATGCGTTCAGACTTTCTATTGCGTGGCCCAGAATTTTCCCCCGTAAGTTTTTCTTCAATGATAATCAATATGTTTGTGGTAATTATCGTTACAAATGGTTAAAAATCATAACAGATGGAAGAATGTCTAAGGGAATAAGCAAACAAGGAGTCCAATTTTACCACGACCTCATCGATGAGCTTCTCAAAAACAGTAATCGTTATTTTACAAAAAAAAAAAAAACAGTAATCGTTTCACTTAGAAAAAAAAACATTAAAGAAAAATAATATTTAATTAATTAACTCATACAGTCACTTTTTCAAAAAAAAAAAAACTTTTACAGTCATCTGTTTATTTTTCTTTGGAAATATAGAGATAACTCTGTGTTCAAAAAAAATATATATATATATAGAGATAACTCTTACAATTATTTGTTTTTTTTCTTTGGAAATTCAGAGATAACTCCACTAGTAACAGTCTTTCACTGGGATACTCCTCAAGACTTAGAAGATGAATACGGTGGTTTCTTGAGTGGTCACATTGTGTAAGTTTTTGTTTCATGTCTATAAAATATATTCTTTTCTCGATAATTAGATAAATAACTTTCTGTTTTTAACAACTAATAAATACAGGAAAGATTTTACGGAGTATGCAAACTTTACTTTCCACGAATATGGAGACAAAGTGAAAAACTGGATCACATTCAATGAGCCATGGGTGTTTAGTCGTGCCGGTTACGACATCGGTAAAAAAGCTCCAGGACGTTGTTCACCGTACATCGAAGATTACGGAGATGAATGCGAAGATGGAAGGTCAGGATTCGAAGCTTATCAAGTCAGTCACAACTTACTCTTAGCTCATGCTTATTCCGTTAAAGCCTTCAGACAGTGCAAACAGGTTTATCTTAAGTTACACGAGTCTCTTCTTTTATTTTTATTTTTTAAATCGTTTTTATAAACATTATTCAAAAAAACTTTTATTTTTGTCCAAATTTATAGTGTGCTGGAGGTAAAATTGGAATTGCACACAGTCCAGCATGGTTCGAACCAGCCGACCTTCGTGATGTTGGAGCCACCATTGATCGTGTGCTTGATTTCATCCTTGGATGGTAAACTAATATTAACAATATAAATTCGCACTAGCTAAATTCTGATAAAACTTATGTGATCCAGGCATTTGCATCCAACAACTTACGGAGATTATCCACAGACGATGAAGGATCGCATTGGTCATAGATTGCCAAAGTTCTCAGAAGCTGAAAAGAAAATGCTAAGAAATTCTGCAGATTTTGTTGGAATGAATTATTATACCTCACAGTTTGCAGTTAATGTGAAGACCGAAAATATGAAGCAGGTAAGTTGGACGGCGGATTCTCTTGTTCACTGGGAAAGTAAGTACTCAAAAAATTTCTTATTAATTGAAGTTATTCAAATTAGTTTATTGTTCTAATGAATATTGATACGCGTTGCTTAATTAACCAGGCAAGAATGTGGATAAATACAATATTGGTAGCAAGGTAAATGAATCCATTTTTATTATTAATATTTTTCTCACACTTACTTTTCTCACACTTATTTATTGTTTCTTTTAGCCTGCTGGTGGTAAAATGCATGTGTATTCAAGAGGAATGAGAGAACTTTTGAAGTATATCAAGAACAATTATGGAGACCCAGAAATTATGATCACGGAGAATGGTTAGAGAAAATGTTCAAAACTCCTTACAAAAATCTGTTTCCATTATAGCTAAAAACTCGATAGTTGTTTTTTTTCTCTTTAAGGTTATGGAGAAAACCTTGGAGACTATCAAAATGACGTGAAAACCGGGACAAATGATGTCAACAGGAAGTATTATCTCCAGAGGCATCTTTTGAGTCTACACGAAGCCATTTGGTAAGTAAACATATTCAGCTCAAACAGAAAACTAATCAAAACATTGTACAGTCAATAAATAGTCTAGTGATTAATGAACATGATCATTGTTTTTGTAGCGAGGACAAAGTGAACGTAACGGGATATTACGTGTGGTCTTTGATGGACAACTTTGAGTGGCAAGATGGATACAAGGCGAGGTTCGGGCTTTACTACGTTGATTTCCTCAACAATTTGACTCGTCACCAGAAAGTTTCGGGCAAATGGTATTCCGATTTCCTTAAGCCTGGATTCCCAACTTCGAAGATCGTGCGGGATGAACTCTAATAAGATCAAGAATCCAAGTCTTAAGTATCATCCGATAAAAATAATTTATAGCAAGAGATCTTTATTCTTGAGGATTAATATCAGCTTGTGTGTTCTACCTACGGATTATGTTTATCGTTTTTTTATATCTGGGATTTCTTTCAATGTTAGCCAGACTCGTGAGTTGTTAAAGTTGTCATTGTAATAATAAAATGTTGCTTACGTCAACATAATTAATAATAACATCGTGTTAAAACAACATTTTAAATCTGCAGGAATTTTGAAGTTTGAACGAAAATAATTGATAAGATATAGTTTCCAGCCACATATTGATTAGCTATATCCCCTGACATTTTCATTTTCAAAAACTACTGAATATACTATTCACTAATCTTTATATATAAAGAAAAGCTCTACTCTCTTTTCCTCCACCCACATCATCATGTGATGTCATAAAATCGAAGAACCTCGGCTCACCACGTGTCATGATAGGCAAATATGCTGCGTTTCGTTACATGATCGGTGTCATCTGTTTGGGCTTCAATATGACTGGGCTTTTTGTATATCATCTTCCCGTATAGTATGTTGCTCAGATCAGCGTGGATGAAACGATGCGTTCTCGGCTAGGGTTACACATGTTTTCTTCTCTGCCTCTCTATGGCTCTTGGCGATTACGGATTTCTCAGTAGATCTTTCGTCTTCTTCATCACATCACAAACGTTATCAGTTACCGAAAAACCACATTAAAACCTTCCGTTAGACCATCACCCACGATTTATATTCGATGTGGGCTTTGATTTCGCAAGGCGGTGGATGTGGTACTATAAGAAGATAGAGCTCTCTGATCTTGATAATCATCCTCTCATTCGTTTTAAAAACATGTTTTTCTGTCATGTCTTTCCTAACTCCGCCGGCTGCTCATAAAACAGAGGTGTTACACCGGTTTAATGCTTTCCCAATTTTCCCATCCTGGATCCATATTACTAAACTGTTTTGTATTTCTTAAGTTTGTTGATGACATTTTTCAACAGAGTCATTCTGCAATGATTGTTGTGTCTATTTCACATGTATTTAGGCCACCGTGAAGCCGGCCACCGTGAAGAGCGATTTTATGGGTCAATATGCCTCTCCTCAATGCCAAGGTAGTCCTGGTAATTTAAATTTTTAAGGAGCGATCAACTTAATCTCATAAAAAAATTACCTTCCGCAACTCTGGATGAAAGGGCTTTCTGTTGATGTTTCTATTTGAATGCTATTACTTGAAAGATCGACAAGTATTGCTTTTGGTAAAACAAATATCCTATTCCTTTGATTTCGTTTGACAGTGAGATCGATGCGGTTTCGGATTACCCATGCAAGCTATTGACGGATACAGTCAACGAGAGGACGATATCGGATTTCTGAGTCTGTGGGTTTCTGATATCGCCTTCTTTTGTTCTTGAAGGCACAGAGTATCAGCTCT